>JBBPDI010000029.1:16787587-16805824 GCA_037974545.1 Cucumis variabilis | reverse complement strand
TTATTCTAAATATTTAGACCCTAGATCTGGCGGATGGGGCTAGTTGAGACAGAGGAAGAAAGCAGCTGAGAAATATTCAATTTCAAACTGGGATCAAGCTCTTTCATTAGAATCTCATCCAGAAAAGAGGAAGCGGAAATGGACAACTACAACGTGCAGTGAATCTGGTAAGTCCTTGTTCATTAAGCTTGAATCCTGACTGGGAACCATCGATCTAAAAAGATGAAATTGAGGGTTAGTTGATTATTTAGGCTTCAGAACGATTCTGTTTTTATTAAAAACTTTTTGATAGGTAGCTTATAGAATCCACTTTTATTTATAATTAGCTTCTCACTTCTGATTTTTTTTTAATATAGCGAACAGACAATAAAAACAAGTTTTTTTTTACAAAACTTCAAATTTATTTATCATTTAACACAATGCCTGTTAGACTAGAAGAGAAGGGGAAAAAAAGTATCAAGTATAACGTACAAAATCTAACAAATACTTGATGGGTTGTTTTAATAAAATATGGATGGAAATCTATGGCTAATTTAAGGGAAAATAAGAAATTCTTTCACACATATTTAGGTAGGGAATCCATCAGTTTGAAATGTTTTATTATTAATTTTATTTTTGTGTGAAATATGTGGCGTTAAAGTATAAAACTTCTAAACGAGTTGAGATAGGAATGTCTTTTGGATGAGGTAATCTTTTTCAATAACGTGGATTGTCAAATTTTTTTAAGAGTTCTGTTGAGTCCCTGATTGATCGACGTCTGGACTTCTTTAGAAAAGAATTTAATTATAAATATTTGATGGGATGTTTAGATATGCTTGAAATGGAGGAACATTTTTGTCAAACGGGTTGTTATTGATTTTTTGGGAAAATGAACGCGGTTTGTTTGGAAATGGAATAGTGAAAGATACCTCCAGCCTCCAACGTTTATTCTACCTCATAACATTACTATTTTTATTTTTATATATAGTTTCTTTGTTTCTTTTATTTAAAGGAATTCATTACATTGTTGAAACACGAGTCAATTTTTTACAAATGGATTTTTGAAATAGTGTTTTTCTTTTTCTTTTCTTTTTTTTTTTCCTTTTCAGAAATTTTAATACAGGTATAGTTACAAAGAGAAGAAAAAATAATTAAAAGAAGTATTTTGTATATAAAAAAATGTTTTAAGATTAAACAACAAAAATATAGCTCGTGAAATTGGTCATTTTTCTTTTCTTTTTTTTTTTTCATCTATCGTATTTTTTCTCTTCTTGAATTTTTTTCATCTATCGTCTTTTTCTTTTCTTCTACCGTTTTTTTAATTTTTTTTTCAACCTGTTATTTGATTTAAGATCATGTATCGGATATAAAAGATCTATTTTTTTAAAAAAAATTCATACTGTTATTTGGTTGTTCCAAATATAAAAGAGATAGACAAATCTACACGATCGTGTACAAAGAATCTTAAATAAATTGTTTAGATTTGGTAGTCAAATTTAAACGATCGTGTTTCAAATATAAAGGAGTACAAAAAAAACTTAGATTAAATTAATTAATTATTTTAATTTTAATTTTATTTATTTATTTTAAATTAAATTAGTTAAATGACATACGTGGGTGGTTCACTGGTTCTCCTAACGTAACCCAAATATTTCTCAACTCAATCTTCTTCATCTTAAAGAAGTGGAAGGTAGGAGTAAGATGATACAGATTAGTGTTCTCTGAAAGTTTTTTGTGCCCTTTGCAATTCTCTCAAGGAAAATTTCTTACAATTTTTCATTCCCCCAAACTGATCTCTAGTTCAAAGAATAGGAATGTTTTCAATTGGTGGTGCCCCATTTTGGTGATTGACATATACAAAATCAAATGTGTGTAAGTATTTTGTATTTCTTTTACTATTCTTTGTGTTTAATTTGAAAGCATGTTTATTTTAATTTATGTATTATTTCCGATGTACTTATATTTTTAGGTTCCAAAATTAAATTGAGTTTATGTTCGGTAAAATCTTACGCTGCAAAAGAACTCTAATCCCTTCAAGTATATGTTCCAAATGCTCCACTACAACGTACTAAGATGGGTCCTTAAATGAGACAAGAAATGTATGTTGGATTTAATTCTCCATCAATTATTAAATATCTTGAACCCCTTATGGGTGATGTGTTTACTATACGATTTGTTGATTGTCATTTTAATAAGACAAAATTTTCAACATTAAAGAAAAATGAAGAAGCTGGAAAAGGAAATTACATAGAATGTATCATTATTGTTTTATTTAGATCCTCGTACAGATTAATTAATGTGAACTTGAAGTTCAAAAAATAATTCATTTGCAAAATATAGCAAATCAGTTATCAGATGTATTTGTAGATGCAAAGAAAATAACTAAATCACATAGCTACAAAAGTCCCATCAAAGATTGATATCTTTACACAACATGTTGTCATTAATGAATCTGAAACACGTCGTGGTAAACCAGTTGGTTCTAAAGATAAAAATCTTCGAAAAAGAAATTGAGTCAATAACTTGATGTGGATATTCAAGAAGAAATTCAAAACTTAACTTTTCTGATAGAAATTTTGAAGAAAATAAAGCAACTGAAGATAATAATGAAATCTTAATAAGCTATGTCATGACAGAAAAAAGATGGAACCAAACTAATGTAATTGTTAACTATGGAAAGGAGAGACAAAGAGCACACACCAATTTACGTGAAAACTCGAGTACCGAGAGAAAAACCACAATTGTTTGTTGTTATTTTCTAATGAATAATACAATAGGTATAAGAGTGAATATATAGGGTAAACAATGAAATAAAAAAGGAAAAAATTTAGTAAAAAAAGAAAACATTCCCATAATCTTTCCATAACTATTCTAGGATTAATAAGGAAAAAATCTAGAAAATAAGCAAAGGAATTCAACACTTACAACATAGAAACATATTGTTCTTATTCATATTACAAAACGAGTTATGAACATCGTTCTTAATCATAAAACACAGTATGTGTAATAATAAGTAACAAAAACAGAAACATCACCCTCCTCCAAGCACCACAATACTCTTAGATAACTCCAAACCAATCAAAATCTCACTGATTGTTATCCTCAACTCCTTGAAATCTAAAATAAAAATAGAACTAAAACAAAGAACTTTAACTTCTAACTCCAACTGCATATAGCAATGAGGACTTAAATGTGAAGAACTATAAAGATTGGGTCAACAAAAAACTATCTAATATACCATATGCAATAACTATAAAAGGTAGACGAACAATATGCTTTAACTTCTGGCTAAAGCTATAATAACCCTACAAATAAAAAAGAGAGACAATCCATTTAATTGCATAAAAAACTACTGAATATGAAATGCAACCACCAAACAGAAAAGAAACTGATTGATCTAAATACATAATTCATTCAAGAAAAATCATTAAAAACGAGATAGTTGTACAAGCTATAGAACAAATCTTGTCCAAGTAAATCTCTATAATACAAGTAAATATGTCTAAGTTTCTAACATCTTCAATCTCTTCAAAATTGCAATGGAAAGAGGAACCAATAAAAGGCCTTCCATATAAAAATTATTTAGAAACTTTATCTAACAAAATATAAAGTACTCGGAAATGAATTTTGTTGATTTGGTATACTAGATATTTTTGAGATAACAGAGAGTGGTTTAATTTCTAAACAAGTGCAAAGATAATTTCTTATTTCGTTTGTAGATTTCAAGGAGTTGATATCATACCTCTTTGGTAAAATTATTCAGCTAAGCCTTTTGATATGTCAAGATGGGTAAAGTTGTGCTTAAATGATTGAGTTCAAAAGTTTGAAATCCTAAGAACGAACTGAGCTTACAAAAGCTCTGAATTCCTTCATAACATGTCCTTAATATGTGTTTTCCTGCATGTAGAAAGGATCAAGAACATTAGACTGCACAAGACAACTAACTAAGCTAAGCATCAGTACGTTTATTCTCAATTGCATCAGTGTTTATTCACTAAAACTAAGTAAACCATATAAAGAAAGAAATCACTCAAGGAACAAGTTACTCAAAATCACTACAGGAATAAGCTAAGCAAAAGCATAGAAAACGTGAAAGAAAAGAAAAGAAAAAAAAAAGAACCGCTTGAAGTTCATATTTAAGTTTTTCCCTCTGAGATATGGTACAGACAACTAACTAAAATGATGAAAGAAATCAAGTCCAACATACTATTTTTCCCATTGCAAAAAGGTAAGCTTATTTATTCTAAGAACTCAAGAAAAGTAGGAACTCAATTCAACCCCCTTCACCAAATTCAAACATTCAAATCATGCAAATATTAATACTGTAAAATTACATCTAGACTTTAAGAAATACCACAGGAAACCAAAGTTAATGATTTTGTATAAGAGGCATAAGGATGGGTTGGAATTTAAAAAAAAAGGGCTCAACTGTTTCCAGAACAAAGATTCAGTGAAGACCTCTTCAATAAATAACCATACAATTACTTAACTTCCTATTGTTAGTTGTATTGATAGAACAACTCATGTTCTTCCTATAATCATGGATAGATGTAAAATTTTTTATCTGTACTAAAACCATGGCAGCTTTTTCATATGGCACTAGAAGACTAATTTGATAAACCAGACCACAAAGCAGACTCTTGGTAGAAAAAAATGTACCATAAAAATCCTTGATAGTTACCTTTCTTCCATGTGCTGATATGGTAGGTTTTCCATTAGTGTAAACCTAAACAAAGCATGAAAGAGAAAGAAAGTAGCCAATTAATTTATTGTAAACCAACTTCATTTGAAGATAGGAAGCATGTTTGGCTCTTGGAATTGCCGCGCAGCCCTACAAAACCCAAAAATCAAGAAATAAAAAACAAAAAACAGAAAATCATAAATTAGAAATTAGAAATTGAGAATAAAAACATTATTAAACGAACTTTAGAGTCTTAGACTATTGCTAAATTTATAGATAAGATTGTTAGTCTTAGACTATTGCTAAATTTATAGATAAGGTTGTTGTGTTATACATGATTTAATTTGTAACAGTACATATGAAAGGTGAAGAGCTATGATAAAGAAAAAGATATATATATATATATATATAAAAGCAAAAAATTGTAATCAACAAAAGAAATGAAGTTTTAGCGGTGGTGTGCGTGCGTGCGTGTGCGTGTGCGTGTGTGATAGCATTCTAAATTTTACTTCTGGTCTTACTGTCTCCTCCATTTCTTTGCTTCTCGTTAGCTCTTGAAACAACATCGCTGGTTTTTCATCAGAAAATTTAAATCAATATTGATAGCTCTCGTTGAACATTTTATAAAGTTAATGAGAGTATGTTATAAATGAAATATAAACTACATTGTTGTTGTTGTTGTTGTTATTACCTGAGATACAATTATTGTTGTTGGTTTATAGCCTCAGTTTCAGGGATGCTTAAAAAACCCCGATATTAGAAGCTTGCAAGCATTACCCAGAACCCCCACTCTGTTAAATCAGGAGCAGAGGCAGGAATATCAGAAGAGACAACAGAAAAATCATTGTTGGTACGGAAGGTGAAGCTGATGTGAGAGCCATCAAATTCATGGGAAAAATGGGAATTAAAGTAACTATGAAGGTAACGACGAAGGCAGGAGTTTTGTGCTTCAATCTGGAGTCTCTTCTGCTTCAGCCTCACCTTCTTGTGTGCGTTTTGGTGACCGCCCAATGCTTGTGAGTTTGTGAACTCCTTCAAACAATACTGGCAGTGGAATAATGTTCTAGTCCTGACGTTTATCATTGGTCTGTCATCGAGATTACCACACAGGTGGCGTGTGATGGAAGAAGAAGAAGAATCATTTGATCTTCTTGATTGATCTTCTTTTTCTTCTAATGCTGGTGGGACGTTGATGAGTTCAATTCTGAACAGTCTCAGCGGCTTCTTCTGAGAGGAGAGAAAATCAAAAGAGAATGATTTGTCCATTTTTGGAAGTTCCAACTTTCTTCTTTTTCTCTTTTGAAGAATTTGATGAGACTATGACTTGAATGAGTATAACAACAGAACAACAGAGGTTAAAAAATTAGAACAGGGGAAAGAGTGTTGAGAGAAGGGAAGAACATAAGCCTTAACCTGAGGAAAGATATCTCTAAGAGAGGAATCTTGATTCTGGATGTGGATGGAAGAACTCAGAAACCCATAGAAAGTAAAACCTCAGCTTTAATATACTCATATCCTGACATTTGTGTCGATGCATTCGCCCGTAGCCGTTCGAGTGTAGCAGATATGTTCACTTCATGGGTCATCGTCAGACGTCGATCGCTACCGAAGGTCACCACCATCCGTCGTCGTTCATCGCTGCCATCGTCGTTCGTCGTTGCCGTCGTTGTTTGTCGTGGCCATGGCTGCCTGTTTGGTGGAGATGGAAAATGTGAGATAGAAAATGAGGTAGTATCGTGGAGAAGGAGAGAAATGGGAGCTTTAGGTTTTCTTTTCTTAATTTTGAATTAATCATACATTTTTTAAAAAATTTGAAAAATTATGCATTTTTCAGTTTTATCGTTATTCATAATGTTTTTTATTTTACTTTTATTAAAAGGATCAAGTATTTCTAAACTACAGATGTCAAGTAAATCCAGTTTTGTAGTAGTGAATATTGTATTGGTAGTGTAAATTTATTATTTTTTTAATTAATATCAGAGCGGTTTTGTAGTAGTGAACATTGTATTGGTAGTGTAAATTTATTTTTTTTAATTAATATCAGAGCGGGTTCGTGTGCATTAACAATGGATATAGTTTAGGGAGGTGGTTCAACTACCATATCTCTTGTTCTTGATGAAACAAACTATGCTTATTGGAAAGCAAGAATGACTACGTTTCTCAATTCTATTGACAGCAAGACCTGAAAGGCTATTGTCGTAGGTTGGTCCCATCCCACAATAGACAATGTTGAAAGTGTTGAACCTCTCAAACTCAAAAAGGATTGGACAGATGTTGAAGATGAAGCTACCCTTTGGAATTGTCAAGCTCCAAATGCTCTTTTCACTGGAGTAGATCAACGTGGAACACATGTGTCTTTGCAGCAGAGATGTTTGGAAAACACTTGAGGTACCACATGAAGGAAACTTCAAAGTTAAGATGTCTCGTCTTCAAATCTTAACCTCTCAATTTGAGGCTCTCAGAATGTTAGAAGATAAATCCATTGTTGATTATAATGTTAAAATTTTTGATCACGCAATCAATCATTCTCTCTAGGAGATAAAATGTCTTATGAAAAGCTTGTAAGAAAAGTCCTCTGATCCCTTCCAAAGAGATTCAATATGCAAGTCACAACCATTGAAGAAGCCAACAATATTTCTAAAATGAACTTAATGAGCTTGTGGTGGTAAATGATCACTTTAAGGTCAAGACAAAAGTTGATGATTAGGACACCGTTCTATTTTCTTATGACAAAGCTACTGCTAAGAAGGTTACCTCCTCAACTCCTCTATCTCTTAACACGTCTGGAGTTACTAATGAAACCATTGATGGAAATGATGTTATTGATATTAGTGATGACTTTGTTGTTGTACCAAGTTCTGAATGCAGTACTACCCATGAAAATGAGCCCCTTGCTACGAAACCTATTCCTTCTATTATAATTCAAAAGAATCACCGTCAAAGTGATATCATTGGAAATTTAAACTTTGGTTTGACTACACGAAAGAAGGATACGATTAATTACACTAGAATGATAGAAAAAATTTGTGCTTTACATGCCCTATTGAACCTACAAGTGTCACTGAAGCCTTGAAGGATAACTTTTGGATTAATATGTAAGAAGAATTAAGGCAATTTGAAAGAAATAAAGTGTGGACTTTGGTTCCTGGCCCTTGTAATGCAATCATAATTGGTACTACATGGGTGCTCAAGAATAAAACCAATGAAGAATGTGTTGTCACCCGTAACAAAGCGAGATTGGTTGCTCAAGACTATGCTCAAATAGAAGGAATTGATTTTGATGAAATATTTGCTCTTGTTGCTCATTTAGAAGCTCTCGATTACTTTTGGGTCTCTTCTGCTATCTCAAATTCAAGCTCTTTCAAATGGATGTCAAAAGCGCTTTTTTGAATGGCTACATCCAAGAGGAACTTTTTGTTGCCCAACTAAAATGGTTCATCGATCCACATCACCCAAATCATATCTACAAACTTCAGAATGCTCTCTATGGGCTTAAACAAGCTTCGCAGACCTAGTATGATAGACTTGTTAGCTTCCTAATTTTGAACGGATATGTTAGGGTAGGGTTGATAAAACCTTGTTTATTAAAAAAATTGGTGCACAATTTATTATTACACAAATACATGTTGATGATATAATATTTCGTGGCAGTCCATTTTGACAGGTTTGTTATCAGATACAAATCGAATTTGAAATGAGCATGGTTAAAGAACTTTCTTACTTTCTTGGTATTCAAGTGAAGCAAATGTCTGATGGAATTTTTATCACCCAAGAAAAGTATAACAAACATTTTGTCAAGAAGTTAGGCTTTGACAAGGCTCAACAAAAGGGAACATCTGCTATTGCTTGTGAATTTATCGCATGGGTTTGTGCAATTGATATGTGTAAATTTGATTCATTATCTTAATGATCCTATCACAAACCTCTCTTCACAAAATAAATTAATTTGTTGGTATGTCATTGAATTTCTAAGTCTACAACTATGTTGTGGTAAGTATGGTCATTACATGTTGGAGGCTCACTATATCTCTAGGTTAGGATTGTGCAATAAAAAGCACACACTCCTTTCCTCACGTAAGTATTATATCTGCGTTGAGTATAAGTTCTCCAATCACTTGTCCAAGTCTAAGGAAAGTGATAGGTTTCCTAGGTAAGCCAAGGTCGAACATAGGGAATTTCATTCAAGCTTTAATTTCATTAATCAGTCCTTCACTTCAATGATTTAGGAGGTTTAAAGAATATAGACAGTCAAAAGGTTCTTTAGTGGATAAGAAAGGTCCTTCACTTCAATTATTCCAAAAAAGTCTACTTCTCATCTAGACAGTATATAATTTCTATACAGTGTGAAGTAAATGTATGTAAGTGTATTAAATCTACTATTTACACTAAAGGTTTTGTAAAAGGTGGCATGCATAGGATGCAATAGTGATGGAAAGCAATCTAACTTTGAAGGAATGCCTCTGCGTTGTTAGGCGATTAAGCCATGTGATAGTCCTTGATGCAATAAAGGTAAGTTAATTATTATCTTCTATTTAAGACAAACACTTCCCAGTGTCAAAAAATCGCACTTACTCGTCTCACAAAATGAAAATGATAAAGATAAATTAAGAGATAGCTATCTAGTGTTTGTTACTTGTAAGACTTACATTGCCTCTCTTTTAAGAGTAACAACCTCTCAGTACCAAGTTCCCACACTTGTTCTCCTTTCAGAACACAGATGATGGAGGTTTAATTGCCAGAATGGAGTTTGTCTCCAAACTTCTTCTTGTGCTTATTTAGCTATGTCCTTACTACTTACCCTCTCGAGCAGTTGGCAACAAACGCTGACTAAGCATGGAGTAAGCTCAACTAAACGAAATAAACCTTATAAGTAATACCTCTTATCAAGAAATTATCATAAGTAGAACTACTTATAACACTTTAATAGATGAACAGTAAAGGAATAATAGATTGACAAGGAATAAAGATGCAATGTATTGAAAACTGTAGGCCTCTCATCCATTGTACAATATAAACGTCAAACATTACAAAGAAAGTACAAAAATGGAAAGTAAGAAGGGAGCCAAGTCGTAGAATGCGGCCTAAGCATTCCTTGGCTCTTTTACAAGTTAGGGGAAGAAGATGATGGATTCTCTCTCTAATCTCTCACTCATAAGATTAACCACAAAAGAGGTGGAAGAACTTCTATAGAAGGAAAAAGGCTAGTTCTCTCTGCTGACTCTCATGAAGCTTTCTAGGGTTTTGTCCATTTAGACCAAGCCAGTTTACATAGTAGGGATGGAGGCTTTATATAGACTACTTTAGGCAGGAAACTTTTATTCTTCTGTATATTTTAGTAGTAATTGCAGTCTTGTCAAGTCACATCAACTATAACTATCATTCTTGTCTTTTGGTGAATCTACATCGCATGATGATATGGTGTCTCGATTAGAAAAGTTAATCTTTAGGCAATCTTCCTATCGCAAAGCTTTTGCACACACTCCTCTTGCGATTCAATATGTCTTTTCTTTTCTTCATAATCTTGCGATAAAACACTGAAAAGCATAATAAAACAGGCATGTGGACTTATGCAAGTTATATTATGTTATCTTTATAAATTTGCGATGAAGGCTACGCGTTTTAACGCTTTATCCCACATTTTCTCTCCATTTTTCTAACTAAAAGGCTATACTAACTTGTATTTCTACAAGTTATCATCTATCACAAATATAAAACTAACAAAAGACAGCGACGTGGATAGTGTTAAGGAAAGTCTTTATCGAAGCATGATTGGAGGACTACTCTACCTCACAGCTAGTCGCCTTAATATTACTTACATTATTGGCGTATGTTCTCAGTATCAATCTTCTCCTAAACCATTATATCTTGCCTCTGTCAAATGGATTCTTAAATATGTTTTTGGAACTTATGACTATGGCCTATGGTATCATGTAACACCACTTCCACTCTGAATGGATTATCTGATGCGGATTGGGATGACTTATGAGAACTAAAGAGCACTTCTGGAGGGTGTTTATTTCTCGACAATAATCTTATTCCTTGGTTCATAAAAAAGCAGAACAATGTTTCTCTCTCAACTTCTGAGGTTGAATATATTATTAATGCTGGAAGTAGATGTTCTCAACTTCTATGGATGAGACAAATGTTAAGAGAATATCATATTGATAAGATTTTCATGACATTATACTATGCCAACATGAGTGTTATCAACATCTCGAAGATCCTTGTTCAGTATAGTCGAATCAAACACATGGAGATCAGACAACATTTTATTTGTGATTTAGTTGAACAAAAAGTTATATCGCTAGAACATGTTCGGACGGATCGTTGTTACCAACATTTTTATAAAGCCATTAGATCCTGTTACTTTTGAATATTTGTGCACCGATTTGAGAATTTGTAAGATTCCATTATAATAGTTACATTTCTATTCTCATATCAAACTCAGGGAATGGGTCGATGGTCTGGCTTTTTAGCCCATTCTATAACAAAATTAATGTGGCGTTTATGGCAAGGATCCTTTTTTTACCTAATTGGGGTAAACTTGAATTTCCTTTCTCTCTCTTACTGAACAAGTCAATCTCATTTTGTTTCGTGAAGCATCTTTCCATCTTCTTTGGAAAAGTTCTACAGTATATGCTTTTGGTAACTTTATCCTTCAATTTGCCTAATTCTACTACTATGGTCAATACTCACTAAGGAACCTACAAGTCTAAGACTGAGAGGAAGACAATCACTTCCTCCCCTTATCTGCTTCAAACCAAGAATGTCGATCCTCCTATCTTACACCCTCAAATTAACAAGCATGGTGTTAGGAGGAGGGGATCTAAGTCTCTTTCACTCACAAGTGATTTGTGTGCAACTCTGCTCTTACTACCTCTATCAATGATCCTAGTGTCAACATTGAACATCTAGACGATGATCAAAATCAGGTGATTTCTAAACCTGTTGCTCAAGTAGATAGTTTTGATGCGAATATTACTATTCCAGTTATTATGAGGAGCTATAACCCTTTGGAAGCAACTGATATTGTACTACATTCATCTATTGCTCCTGGTAACTTTGCTTCTATTGTGTGTCCAAATACTTTGACTACTAATGTTCTGTCAGATGATCATAATGTTGGTAATGATGTGTCAGATATTGTTGGTCTGTCTACTAAGGGTTGTTCTTGATAGATATGGTAGACATGCATAGTGAAAAACATGATCAATTTTACCCTAATTGCATCTAATCCTATTATATGTTAATATGCATTACTAACGTAGTTAAAATGAAATTAAGGTTAGTGAAAGTCATACCTTTGAAGCTTCCAATCACTCGTAGTCTTCATACGAACACGAATCCAGACCACTATTGGTGTTGATCTGTTATTCTATAAACTCATAAGGGTTGTGGGACCCGATGAGTGAAAGATTTGAGAGAGAAAGAAATGAAATTCGGAGGTTGGAATTAGGGCTGAGAGTTGGGAGAGAATAATTTTTTGTGAGTTTTTTTTTTTAATTTTTAAAAAACAACGAACTAAAATTTCAAAAGTTTTTTTCCATTTGAAAAAGTAATATTTAAATACACTAATTACATGCAACTATTGCATGTCTAAACTAACCAAAGCCCAACACCTCACATTCCATTAGCTCTTAGTGGGCTTGGTATCATCACCATGAACTTAATTCCACTTAGCCCACTAATGAGAAACTTCACCATGAACTATTGCATGTCACAATGCATTTTTTCTTAGTGAGCTTGATGTCATCACTTGAGCCCCCACATAGCCCACTAAGAGTTAGTGGGATTGTCTAACAACATATTGAATTTTTTCACTAACTTTAGTCAAAGGGTAAAATGGTCCTTTTACCATTCAAGTTAAAGTCAAACTTGGACTTTTAAAGTCAAAATCTACTATTTTGTCCATCCTGAATAATGCCAACTTCTCAAGCATGAACTCGCATTCATTTCTCCAAAATTCAAACCACATTTGTTATTAATTTCTAGTGCAACTAAAAGAAGTTAGCCAACTACTCTCATATCGTTAAGTTGGGAGGTTGACTGATTAAGTTTATGCTATATTCTTGAACTTGATCCACATTTAGGTCTCTACATAAAGTTCAAGTTTACTCAAGATAGCCTGCGGAACCTTAGTTTATTGAAGTTAAGATTATAGTACTCAATCTCATTAATAACTCCTCAATAACAACTTTATTAAATAATATATGATTTTAAACTACAAAATACAAGTTTTAGAACATAAATTCGAATAGTTTTGATGCTATTAATGTTTGTCATAGTAATATTATTGAGCATCATGTTTTTCACACCCTCTTTCAGACCAATTACTCTCAGCTTAAGAGATGATGAGAAGCCAACAGATACCACTCTCCTTTTAACGATACCTTCTGACCCTACTAGAACTAAAACTAAACTTAACATGAAACATACAACACAGCGAAAATCTAAAACATTGTCTATATAAACACGAAGTGCAGCCAAATCTAAAAACAAGTCTAAAAATTCTTATATAGATAGATACAAACTAGAGTTCATACAACTCAAAAACCAACACTTCCAAACCACAGCTAACAAACTTAATTAAACTCATGTACAAACCAAATGCATAACTAGAGACAACACTTACTAGTAATACCAAGTCAAAATATACTAGTAGACTAGTAGACGTAGTCAGCCGTCAGATCCACGATCTTTACCTAAAAAGTAAGAAAATATTTTTAAAAGAGTGAGTGATAACTTGTAAAAATACAAGTTATTGTAGTCTTTTATTTAAAATAATGAGGTTTAAACACATGAAAATAGAAGAAAATAAAGGAAAAAGTAGGTGATTTGGCTAACTTGTGAATAGCATAAGATAAAAGAGCCTTATCCATGTTTTACTGCATTTTAGTGTTTATATTGCAATATTTCTAGGAAAAAAATGAAGCTTGATGATATAATGTCTAGGCAAGAAGGCGCGTTCAACAGAGAAGCATGCTAGGTGTTTAGAGCACTAGGAGAAAAAATTGGTTGACTCAAAAGTCTGAAAAAGTACAAGAGGAAAGTCTAAGCAACACAACTATAGTCTTTTAGAACATTAATGGCGTATGGCCTATTGTCAACATCAACTCTCACCTACAAATTAAGCCTCTCACTTCAGAACAATGTGTGCATAATTTGTGCCAGAGAGCAAGCTCAAACATAGTCCAACCTCCCTTCCCTGATGTTCTTGGTGAGAGTCCAGAACAAAAGAGAGAGAGTTCTTCCTTCTTCCATTTTCTCCTCATCAATAGGCAAAAATCATAGCCAAGGAGGATGAGAAATCATACTCTGAGGCGTAATTCCTTCTCCTATCTTCCATTTTATGCTTATATTGTAAAGTGTTGTAAGATGTACTCCATGGCAGAAAGGCCAAAAGTTATTTTATTTAATACATTGCGCTTTTTATTTCATTCTCCCTTATTCTTGTTTCTTTCTTTCTTTGATGTGGTTTAATTAGCTTGTAGTGATAAAATGTGTTTTAATGCTTAGAGAATCATGATGCTTGTATTTTAAGTTTTGCTAAGTTAAGTGTGGATGTCAAGATCATTGTATACGTGAAAGAAGAACAATGGTTTTGGTTGTAATCATCCGACAAATGAGAACACATGCTTAACTATACGATTGGTGAGAAGATTGTAGCAATGCAGTCTTATTGCCTAGTTCATCCTTTACATACATTGTAGAAATGACAATGTATGTGACAAAAGCACCGAGAGGCTGCCCGACTCAATCAAGGAAAAAAATTTAAAATGTGATAACTTGTAGTGAAGGGGTTGCCACGTGTATGGACACTAAGAGGCCACTTATTTGCATGTAATAGTACTCTCTCTGTCCTTACTTGTGTTTTACTTTCCCTTTCCTTTACTTTACGTGTAGATCTATGTTTACAGAATATTAAAAGAGCTCTCCAAGACTTTATTCTTCTTTCTTTCTTTACTGTATTTTCTAGGTTTCTTCTTTAGGTTTTTCTTTGGATGATGGTGAGATGAAGAGAAAAATGAAGAGAGGAAGAAGGAGAAGAAGAACACACAATGTTTTAAAGTGGTTCGGCAAATACCTACGTCCACTATGCTTTGGGAGCAAGATATTATTTTTGTTCAGTTTGTTGTATATGAAATATCAGAGTGATACAATGTATTTATAGACTTTCCTATATCTCTTAGTTAAAACTCTAGTTAGATCAGAAGTTAAAACTAACAAATTTAGCTATATGTCTTTTACAATAAGAGTTAACTGTTTTAGTAAGAGTTTCCCACAAATCTCCACCTTAAAAGATATAGTGTGAAAATTTTGTGCATGTCTTGACTCCCAAAGCGTGGAAGCCTTATCCCTCTATACAATACCTGCAAGATGAAATTCTAGGCACCAGTAGTACCCTATATTGCTATAGCTATCACGAGATAGAAAATCTAGGTGTTCGTAAATACCCTCATTTGTTATCTAGTCTATGTGATGGAAACTTTAGGCATCTACTGAATACCCTCATCATACGATCTATGTGCACAGGATAATCTCCTTCGTAGGGTTTCTATCACCATGAGATGGAAAATCTAGGCGTCCGTAGAGGACTAATCACTTATCTAATCTATGTGATGGAAACTCTAGGCATCTACTGGATACCCTCATCACATGACCTCTATGCACATGACAATCTCCCTCATAGGGTTGCTATCAGATCAAGACATCTCGGTATAGACTTAATCATATTCAGAAATCTCAAACTTTAACTTACTTAAGTTAGCATGCTTATGCAAAACTCTTGCATTAAGCAAGTCTCAAATCTAGCGTTGCTTTAAATAATCTTTTTGCTCAAATATTTATAGAAACTTAGCATTCAAATACATTTTCATAAATCTCATGTTTTAAGAAACATTTCTCAATTTGGATGTCTTATATATAGATACTGTATTTTGTCCTTCATTTTTCTTATATTCATTTATTTCATTTATTTACTTTACTCTATTTTATTTTATTTTTATAAAAGAAATTTGAATTTGAATTTGAATTTAATATTTAAATTTACTTTTTTTAAAAAGAAAATATACGAAGAATCTCACTTTTTCTCTTCCTATTTTCCCTCAACCACTCTATCCACACACTTCTCCCAATTTTCTCTCCCACCTTTTTTCTCTTTCTCTCATCAACAATTCCCGACTTCCTCTGCCTTCTGCACTCTCTAAAAAAAATTACCAACTCACTTCCTCTCTGCCTTCTCCCCTCTTTAAAAAGCTACCACCTTATCCCCTATAAAAACAGAAGGGAAGGTTTTCTTGGGGGAGACTTTTCTTCTAAGAGAGAGAGAGGTATATTGAGATTCTAGATTTTCTTTTTACTGTATATTTCATGGCCTGCCTGCATATTATTTTATTTCACAACCTACCTTCAACTATTTCACAACCTATATTATTTCACATCTTGTATTTCTAACATTTCACACTATTATTGTTGTTGTTGTTGTTGTTGTTGTTGTTGTTGTTGTTTCAAATGGAACTGAGTAATGTTTTCAATGAATTTATTAATTCTTAGATACATAAAATTTTTCATTAAACACCTATGATGGAGAAAAAAATATCAAAATTTGGTACTTTAATATTCTTGAGGTGAATAAAAAAATCATCTTTTGAAACAAAAAGAATAAATTTCATTTTTTCCAATGGCTCTTTTATGCCACCCCTAATTATCAATTCATGTTTAGTTTTTTTTTTCTTCGACGTGAATTGATAACCATGGAACATTTAAAAAAACAAATAAAAATCTTTGTTTTGTGACCTCTTTAATTTAGTTTCAAAGATAAAATTGGATAACCATTTTATAGGTGTTGTAGGGTGTTAACACCTTCCCTACACATAATTGACTCTCGAACCTAAATATGAATTTATATAGGCCAATGTTTTTTTTGTGACCAATCACACCTTAATAATGTTGGTGGCAACTCTGAACTAATTATTTATTAAAATTAAATAAACGAGGACGTCGGTCTCTCCGCTTTATGATCACGTCGTGATAGCTTGGTGACTCAACTGGAGAATTGAAAAGTGTTTAAGAGAGTCAAGCCATTACATTTCTTATTCTATTATGATTTGTTGGTTCACTTACTTATTTGTAAATATTTGATTCATATGGAATATTTTGTACATGTTATTGGTACATTTTTATATGTGATGCCTTTTGGATTAGAAAATTTTGGTGCTACTTATCAGTGCACTATATAGAAAGTGTTTGATGATACGTTGCATAAGTATGTCAAATGCTATTCTGATGACCTTGTGGTCAAATCTAAGAGACAACAAGACCATTTGAAGAATCTAAAAGTTGTGTTGGACTGCTTGCAAAAATACCAACTGAGGATAAACCTTCCAAGTGCGCGTTTGGTGTGAGTTCAGAAAAAATTCTTGGCTTCATTGTGAGGCACTGAGGGATCAAAATAGACTAGTCCAAGATTGATGTTATTCAAAAGATGCCATGGCCAATGAGTTTGTATGACCTAAGAAGTCTCCAAGGACGATTAACTTATATCCGAAGGTTCATCTCTAACATGGTCGGTCAGTGTCAACCTTTTCAAAAGTTAATAAGAAAAGGAAAAAATTTTATGTGGAATAAGGCTTGTCATAATGCCTTTGATAGCATAAAGAAATACTTGCTTAGTCCCCCAGTGCTAGGAGCTCCAATACCTGGAAAACCATTAATATTGTACATTGCTGCACAAGAAAGGTACTTAAGAGCATCGTTGGTGTAAAATGAGAAAAAGTAAAATGAGTGTGCTCTCTACTACCTAAGCAGAACATTAATTGGGACTGAAGTTAACTATTCTCCCATCAAAAAGATGTACCTTACACTTTTCTTTGTCATTGATAAGTTAAGGCATTATATGTAAGCCTTCATGGTTCATCTAGAGGCAAAAGCGGAACCTATAAAGTATGTTATGTTCAGGCTAATCATCTCTAGATGCTTAGCCAAATGGGCGGTTCTACTCCAACAATATAACATTGTCTATATTACCCAAAAGGCCATAAGAGGACAAGAACTAGCAGACTTTTTAGCAAATCACTCAATTCCTTCAAATTTGAAGTTATGTGAAGACTTGCCAGACGATGAAGTTTTCATCATGGAAGTTATGGAACCTTGGACTATGTAGTTTGATGGTGCAACGCAAAGAAGTGATGCAGAGACAAGCATCATCCTTATTTCTTCTAAGAAGCATATGTTGCCTTATAGCTTTGCACTTGCTGAACAGTACTCAAACAATGTGGCTTAATTCAGTCTTTGATGATTGGTCTTCAAATGACATTGGAAATTGGAGTATCATTCATAGAAATTTATGGTGATTCAAAGTTGATAATCAATCTACTTGTCCTTTAGTATGATGTGAAACATGAAGACTTGAAGTCATACTTTGCTTATGCTCAACAATTAATGGAAAGGTTCAATAGTGTGATGCTGGAACATGTCTCTAAAGCAAAAAATAAAAAGGCAGATGCATTGGCAAATTTAGCCACTGCCTTGATGATGTCAGATGATGTAACTCTAAATATACCACTTTGTCAATGATG
>JBBPDI010000029.1:16727249-16744128 GCA_037974545.1 Cucumis variabilis | reverse complement strand
CCATTATGTATTATCATTGAAATAAAATTACTTAATTACTTATATGAATATTTAATTTTGATAAACTTTATAATTTAGTAAGTGACTGTAAATATTATAATACACATTATTGATTTGCAGTTATTCCATCGTTTGTTGGGAAAAATACAAAGTGTATGAATTTTTTTATTATTTTAATGAAAAATTTCATCTTTTACCTTGCAATTTTGGATTTAGCTTTTATTTATTAGTCTATGAAAAAGAAAACTTGTATTTAGCTTTTATTTAAAGCATATAGTTGTTTTAACTTTTGGGTTTCATTTCAATATGATTACTATCTGAATTTAATCTTTGTAACTTGAGTTTTGTTTGAATTTGGATTTTAAGTTTTAAGTCTTGAGACTTACATTTTAAACCTTTTTTTCACCCAAGACTTATTTTCAATGTCTGATGCCAATGTCTATTGATTGATTTTAAATTATCAGAAGTAAGTTTTTAAATTTAATTTCGATACGGATAAAAGATAGTGAAACTTACTTAATTATAATTATTATATCTATTTAAATTTAATTAATTCTTAAGACAAAAAATGAGTATTTATTTTAAAAAAATGAAGGTTAAAAGTGTAAGTATTAAAACATAGGAATAAAATTAAAATAAAACTCAAGAAGAATGACAAAATAGGTTTTTCATGTTGGATAAATGACAAATTTATTTTTAAATTGATAAAATACCAAAAACAAAAAAAAAATTGAAATAAAAAAAATGGATTGAGCGATGTCTTAAATGCCCCTACCTAAGTGAAAAACTTGAATCCTAGATACAATTATTCAATAAATCTCAAATACCCTATAATTAAATAAAACAATATCCCACACAATTAAAACCTATCAAAAATATAATTTCTCCTAAAAAACTAAAAAATAACACATATCACCATAGAAGCTCTACCTAAGCTCTGCAAAACATTTCATCTCCTTCAAATCGTGCAAGAATTGAGAACTTTCCGTAAATTTCCCGTTTTGAAACCCTAAGAAATTTTGAAAAGGCTTTCGATTGCATCATTATGCTTCCAAAAGTGAAAAGTCAACATGAAAACTAATCAAGGAGGCCCTATCCACATTTAGAGTTCTCAATGTTCGAAATCCTATAACATAGCCCTCTAAAGGGAACGTCGCTCCAGGATAGATAAGCAGGTGTGTTATAGGAATCTCACGGTGCGACCCACTAGAAGAGATCGTGGGATGTGGTGTCACATATCCCTTACCCACTTACTATGTACTACTTCCCCTATTCACCTTGATATTGATCCATGCAAACACTCGCCAAAGGAAGTTTGCTCTTATGCACAACTCAAAGTCCTGAATGGACCTCACGGTGTAAACTCTTAGGGAGACTATAATTAAAAGTACACTACTTCCTTCTAGCTGAAGTGTTCTGTAACAGTTTTAAAGGTATTTTACTACTTTAGGATTTTGTTTAGGCTAACTTAAATAAATTCTAAGTATAGGTGAAACATCCGAGCATAACCATCATACTGGATTTTAACCTACGATGTATAGGTTATAAACTAGTTTTACTACCTCACATCTCTCACACATGCTCATAAAATTAGGCTAATTAGGCTCAAGAACTAATTACGATCTTCAGGTTGAAGGTGTTCTGTACATCGTCAACTTAAGAACCTTCAACCTTAGTCATCTTATCTGACTTGTTGGCAAGATCTAATCAGGTGAGCCTCTTGTAACCAATTTTATAAGATATCGACCTAATTCTAAGAAAAAAAAAAGGTAGATATGTTTAACCTAGGTGAGCATGCAAGTTATCTTTGTTATAGAATTTAAAGGTCTAATTCATTTTATCACACTTATAAAAGAACTAGGATAAATTATAACAAACAATAACCAAGCATTATATAACCATTATATATACAAAAAAACTAATTAATATGAATTTTAATTTATTTAACATTTAATTAAGTTAAATAAATCATTAATTTATTTCATTAAATCATATTTAATCAAAATTAATTTAATTAATCACATTAATTAATTTATTATATTAATTAATTAACATATATACTATATATTATAACAATTATAACATACTTTCAATCCACGAACATGTTAAACTGTGGTGGAATTTTAAATCTATATGACATACTTTATACACATACAATTTAAAAGACTAAGTAAAACATGCATCTCATGCATAATTAATTAAACACCATAAAATGGACTGGTTTTGACTCCTAAATTAAGCTATGAACTAAATTATTACAATAATAATTTGGTGAAGTACATTAAGGCTCCTGAACAACTCAAACTAGCTGGAAAACCTTCAAGTCCCAATTATTGGCTTAAACCGGCCCAAGAACAACAACCCAATCTTCATGCACGCGCGCGTCAAAAGGTAGGTCGAACTGGGTCGGTACTGGGGGTGCAGGCACAAGAGAAGCTGGATGAGGGCACGAGCTTGGATCATTCGCGATGCTGAGCAAACGCATGAGGCAGGCCGGGCGAACAACGGAGGCGAGTTGGGGGGCGGACGCTAGGCGGGTTGGGCCACTTGAGACAGATGGTGCGTGCTAAGGAATCTGGGTGGCATGTTAGTTTTTCAGGTATGGCATCTATTTCAAGTCTATCTTTTCATTTTCTTCAATTTTTCAACTTTTTTCTAATCTGGTTGCTGAAATTACATCCTAATTTCAACTCTAATGACTCCATAAAAATTACAGACCCTTTGCAATAATAAATTAAGCCACAAACCGAGCTAATTACAATAATTAAACCCACCATATGCAATTGAGTAAAATTAAGCATGCTCTGATACCACATGATGGAAACGGTAGACATGTGCAGCGAAAAAAGGAACAAACTTTATGCTAATTGCAACTAAACAAAATTTAGTAATTAACATGCATAATAATCCTAATTTAAACAAAGATGCATTTAATAGAAAAACTTACCTTTGGTGCTTTTCTTCTCTTGTATTCTCTTCACGAATTTAAAGTCGGTGCAACCACTAGAGTTTACCTGTTATTATCCAAACTTGGAATCGAGTTGTGGAACTCAAAATGGTAGAGGAAATAGAAGGAAATAATTTCTTTTGGAGGAACCTAACCTTTAGATCCTTTGTTGAGAGTAAAATAAAAAAGTTCTTGGTCTTTTATGTAATTCTCAATTACAAAATTAATTTTCAAAATCAAATCCAAGCGTTCTTTCATCTTTGCATAAAACCTCTTTAGAAGCAAACTACATGCAAGAGCTTCCCTATCTCACCACTTGACATTCTTAGTGAGGTAGGTGTCTTGCATGCAATAAGCCACTTGCGACACATGCAAGTAATAAGCTTGCCAAATCTCAACAAGTGTTTTTATTTAAATTAGTCTAAAGGCACTTGGGTAATTTAACATTTAAATCAAATTCAAAGTTTGACTTTTTCAAGTCCAAAATCAACATTTTAACTTTTTACCATTCTGTTTGTCTTCACTAATTTCAACTTATGGAGCATGTATTCGTAATTATTTCTCTAAAATTCAAATCACATTTGAATATAAAGTCGGTCAAAGTTTGACTTTTCAAAGTCAAAAGTCAACATTTTGACTTTTCACAACTTTGACCATTTCCATCATTTCTGAGCTTTTGAATATAAATCCATATTCATATTTTTAATGTTTAAATCATATTTAAACATGAAGCTCTATCTTAAGCTTATAACCGACGACTATATCAAATATATTCATTGACTCTCTCTCTTTACCTAATTCGAACATGTCATATTGTCCATCATAATGTTCTAAGTTGATTCCTCGTGAGCTAGTGGGGGAACCTACTAGCCCTATAGATTATGGGCTTCAACGATCTGAGATTAACTGATTTGGGCCAATGAGAGGGTGAGGCCCCTTGTTCAAGACTTGGATTCAATCCTTAAGGAAACAACCTATCTACTAACCCTAGAGCGGGTAGGAGCAAATTTCGTCTTGCACCCTATGTCCCTAGCTATCCATTCAGTCTTACCCTGAAATGGGATACTTATTGGGCCAGCGCCATTGAGTTGGCCTCACCTATGTAGATCTAAGGATAATTTCGTGTGAACAGAAATTCATAGTTTGCTCAGGATTAAAATGAAGTTATACTAGATATCTACAAACGAAATAGTCAATTTTATTAAAGCTAACGGTGTTATAACTTAAAAGTGACTATTTCTATAGTTCCAGTCTTATGTAAACTCCTTACATAGGATGCCCTCACTTCCATGTCTCTACATGAACGATTTAGGATCATATCGTTTGTACTAACTACAAAGCGGGTCGCATTCATAATGTCTCAATAATAAGGTGCCCAACCGTATTTGTATACTATAGACTATTTAGGCTATATACTGGGACTTGATCCATGTTTATGTCTCTACATAGTTCAAGTTTACTCAATAATAGCCTCAGGTCCTTAGTTTATTGGCTTTGAGATTATAGTATCAATAATGACTTTATTGAATAAAATATGATTTACAAACTATGAGTTTCAGGACATATATTCCAACACTAACTTCGTCCATAATTTCGTCCTCTTGAAAATCTTCAATCATTTGCAGAAAGGATTCGTCCCTTAACTTTGTCTGCTCAAATCGATAAGTTCTTCAAGTTCTTCATACGTTCAAGATTCATTTAAGCACTCTTAATCGACCAAAAGGTAAACTTCTTCAATGGATTTTCTTCTTCGCATTTCTTCTTTTGTTCCTTTGCATTCTGGTTCTTAAATTTTTTGTTTGAAAAAAACGATTATAGTTCTTCTATTCCTTAAGGAAAATTTTCAAATCTTTGCGCTCTGTTTCTTTGCATTTCTTTCGGACCTTCCTTTGTAGCTCTTTTCTGTTCCTTAAGGAAATTTTTGAAAAACACCATTATAGTTCTGATTCTTAAGGAAAATTTTGAAATATTTGCACTCTGTTCCTTTGCAGTTCTTCTTTGTATTTTGGCATGTGTAGCAATTATAACTTGAAATCCTTTAATTTTTGAAAAGTTGTCATTGCTTGTGATCTTTGCTATTTTGGAAGGTTCGAAAGAGAAACGTAATTTGTATAATAATTTTTTTTTTTATTATTGGATATATATATAGAGATAGATTTGGGAATATTTATATGTTTTTTTGTTTGTTTATCTAATTATCTTTTAAAATTATTTTAAGAGTATATCAACAAATATACCCTTTATTTTAGGAACAACAATAGGGATTTGTTTGTTCTTATACACGTTTATTAGTTTTATAATTTATAGCAAATTTAAAGGTGTAAAAAGAGAAGGCGGAAGGAAGAACAAGAATAAGTGATAGGTTACGAACTGCTGGGATTACTGGTTCCAAAAAACCATAGGCAAAGGGGATTCAAACTCTGTCAAGTTCTTCTGAAGAGGTATTAATGTATAATTGTTTTCACTAACAATTGTATAATTAATTACAGTAGAGACTAGAAGATAAAATGGTGGAGGGGTTGGGAAGCAAGCATGAAAGTCCAAAAAATTTAAAAAAAGAGGTGGAGGAATGAACCTCCAGAAGAAGATACTACTGTAAAGAACAAACAAAGGACTTATTAACATTTATTTTCTAATGAATACAGTGAAGGTTTTGATATTGTGTTCTGTGGAGGTTTCAAAAAGGCCAGTTGTGAGAAGGAAACATGAAGAAGAGAAAGAATCAGAGAATGAAAAAGAGGTATGCCTTCTACATTGTTGTACTTCAATTTAGAAAATGGACCGTATTGTATAAATTCATAATATAACCTTGACGAATAAGAAAATAATGAAAGCAAAGAAGATCAACAAGGAGAACATGATAAAGACGTTGAAGGGCAAGGTGAGACAATAGTAAATGAAGAATTCAGTTCATCGATGAAAGAGACAAGTGAGCATAATGAAGGATCAATAAATATTAAAAAGAGTATGGAAAAGAAAAAGAAGGTAACCATATATAACATTTGATAAGTGTAGCATTTTTATGCATTTCTGCTCTAAATTTCCTTTTTATAACATACATCAAGACTACTAAAAAGGAAGAAAAGGCAAAAGTAGATAGAAGATGAAAAAGCAAAACACCGATGAAACAAGAAAAGGCTGAGGTATGTATGATATGGTATTGCGGTTTATATGATATAGGGGTTAATTACACTATATTTGTGAATTGTGTTGTATATGATGCAATCCATTTTGGAATAGACTGAAACTTGTTTATCAGAATTATAATATATGTAACGATCCAACTTTTCGAGTTAAGCTGAAGTTGTTACTTTAACACTAGACTCATAATTTTAACATAAAACTTAATAATTTAAATAAAATTTTAACAACATCCAAGAGTTTTTATATATGTTCGGGCCCTAACTCAAACAAAATCTTGAAAGTTTATAAACATAGCGATAATAAGAAGAGTTCGATCATGAAAACTCAAAACAATCTAGATTACTAGGCAAAAACCAAAAATATAAACCGAAAGCAGTTTGAAGAACTTTTTCCCTATGACAATCACGTCTCCTTCTTATCCCTTGCGGTCTGCCCCTCGTGTTACCTTTGTCTGAAAAGTTAAACATAAAAGGGTGAGTATAAACATACTTAGTAAGAGACCCACTACTAGTCCCATTAGGAAAAAGATAAAACTGTTAAATTTCTATTGGAGGTACCCTACACTTTAACAGTCTCGTGATCCCGCAGGATTCACATAATCAATCTAACGCCCCAAAGGACGTACATATCAGTTTAGTGTTCTTTAACAATCTCGTGATCCCGCAGGATTCACATAATCAATCTAATGCCCCGAAGGACGTACATATCAGTTTAGTGCTCTGCAGAAAGCATATATCAATCTAGTACTCCCGAAGGATACACAAATCACTCTAGTGCTCCTGAAGGATGCATAATAGGTGGTGATCCCGTGGGACACCTACAAGGTACACTACCCAATGGACAAAGCTAACAATTTCCCCCCAATCCGTTATAAACATTTAATCAGTCTTTTCCTATTACAATTCAACCACCCCGATATGTAAACATTCCAATTTAACACACTTACAATCAACTTACTCTGTTCTATCACAATAACAGTCAGAAATAAAACAACACATTAGACCGTCAAACTATATACATAACACCTTTCTTATTTCAGAAATTCACTGTCATACCTTAATACACCAATCTAAACAATAGTCAACATGTTCACTCCTATATATATGTCAATTAACATACCCTACAGTCGTCGTCATATCCACATCTATATAAATATATATATATCAGTCAATCATTGCACACGTTTATCATCATGTCTACTTTTATATACATCAATCAACCATACTCAGTTCAAAGTTAATCACACAGTTAATACATATCAGTCTAGAGTAGAGTCCAGTATGGGTCTTGCAGTAGAAATCCCTTACCTCACTTTTATGCAAGTTCTTCAATTGAACTAAATCCAATAAATCAAATCCTAAACATAAACAAACATAAAATCAACATATTTCTAAATAAGTTCATCCACTCAATTTACCATATATAAATTCCACAACTTACCCAAGGAGTGGAAAATCGAACTCTAACAAAGCTTATTGCAAAACTCAAGGATCCTAAGACCAAATCACCAACAACACCTTCAAAGATTAAACACCCAACAGTTTATCCAACATTAACGCTTACGGTAACTATGAACAACCACAAACTTCATAACTTCAATCTTACAAACAAAACTCCGACATGTTGTGACAAGGTAGGGGCGACGGCGGTGTTCGAGAGTAAAGAAAAGGGGAGCGTGTAATCAATCCAAATGTGGGTCAAATTTTTTTTATTTGTGGCTGGAAGGAGAAACGTGTGGCTGCATCACGACTGGCAGACGAACAGACGCGAATGACGACACTCCGACTTCAGCTCCAATGAAGCGATGAACGACTCTACTGTAAACAGACGTATGCGGCGGCAACACTTTGACTCCACCTCAGCAGAACGTTAGCGATTTAGGATGCAGAAGATTGGGCATCGGCGTTTGTAGGTCGGTCGAGGAAATAAAAAAGGGGATTTGGTCGGATGAAGAATTAAAGACGACTGGGTAGGGCATGGGAAGAGGAAAAAGAAAGAAGAATATGAAGGGGGGGGGGGTTTAACGCGTGAAGGAAGAAGAAACGATTTTCTATATATTCTTTTTTAAAATAATAATAATAATAATAATAATAATAATAATAATAATAATAATAATAATAATATTAATAACTATTTTTATTATTAATTTAGTTATTAAGTTCCTATTTCTTTTCTCCCAATCCTATAATATAACAACACCCAACCAAATTTAAAATCTTTAAATAAAGGGCAATTTGATTAAAATAAAGTACCTTAAAAAATATGGGGCGTTACAGTGTATATATTATGTTTAGAGTGTTATGCATTATGGAGTACGATATTTGAAGTTTGATAACTTAGAGATTTAGTCATAATGACACTGTATTTGTCAATTATGTTGTATATGAAGCAACCAATTTTAGAAATATACTAGTATTAATTTATCAAAATTATAATTTATTTATGTATTATGTTTTGATTGTTATGCACTACGAAGTATAATACTTTGAAGTTTGTTGACTTATAGATTTTATAAATTGTTTTGTTCAATTGACTCTGATAGTCTTGCATTACTTTGTACTTAAAATTAGTTGTGACTAAATGTTGTATATGATCAAATGAATTCTGGAACATTTTGAATGAGATTCGGATTAATTGTAGTGCATTTGTTTATTATGTTTGTGGTTAACTTAATTATAGCTTATTACAAATCAATATTAGGACTCAGTGTACTTGATGTGCTCTAAATGGAGGACTGATGAACCTCTAAAGATAAAATTGCAAACAAAAGAACACAATAATAGATAAGATAAAAGAGAACCTTGGATATAGGTTAAAGAATAGATTAAGAGAAGGGGTATTTAGACACTTTCTTGAATTTTCCATAACGAACTAGTTCTCCCAACTATTATTGCACCTTATTCAAAGTATATGCATGCCTAAATCGACAAGCCAACTACATTTTTTTAATAGGAGGGAGGTTACTTAAGTTTGGGTTGAGAGAGTTCGCTCTAATTATTGATCTAAACTGCCATGAAATATCCAAGATTAACAAAGAAGATATATAGGGGGATGGACAGTTGAAAATAGTGTATTTCGAAACCCTAAAAACTGTAACCAGGTAGTACTTGAACATTATGTTCAACATAAGCACTCCTGGAACATTTGGGGACCGCATAAAAATGGCAAAATTCTACTTCATTGAGAGCTTCCTGATCCATAGACAAGAATGTTTACATATAGAGTGGGATAATATTCAACTGTTTGACGGTTATCCATGAGGGAGGGTTACTTTTGACCTTCTAGTGCAATTCTTGAATAGAGCGGTGTCTAGCAAAGCATAGACTAGGATTTCAATGGGAGGTTTTATTTACCCCATTCTTGCTTGGGCTTACTAGGTAATCCCAACATTAAGTACCCCGCCCAACTACTTTGTAAGGAGGATTTCAAATGAAGTCCCTAGGATAATTAATTGGGCAGCAGTCACATAACAAAAATGGAAGGATCTAAAACAGAAGATCTTTGATTCAACCACTGTATGTAAATCTTCTTATAACAATTTTAATACTTATAAAATATTTTTTTTTCCTTTTTGAAACAGGTTGAAATGTCCCTTATGCTTGCTACACCTGATGAAGTGGGCAGGCCATACTTCACACCATTCCCTGAGATAGAAAAAATAATATTGCAAGAAGTGGAAGATGGGCTTAGAAAGAGCCAACAAACTGACCGCGTAGCTCATGTGTCCCTAAACAGAGGCATGCCCTCTACAAGTTAGATTGATGCACTAACAAAGATTGTGGAAAAGATTGAAAAAAGCCAAGAGAGAATGGAGAAAAGTATGGAGGATATTCTTGAATTTTAAAATCCGTAGAGTTGAAAATAAATAGGAAGTTTGAGGAACTAGGAAACAAATACTAGGAAACAAATTGAACGAAATTATTGAAGAAATTAAGAGTCAGCAACCTAGTTCTTCAGGTGCACAAGAGACTAATGAATATATGGTAAGCATGTGATATAAACTAAAATTTTATTTTCTGATTATGTGTACATGTAACATACTGTTAAAATACACTGTATTTAGGATGCAGAGAGCAAAAGACTGTATTTGGGAAACACTTTCACAAGGTAGAAGAGGATCGAGAAGAAGAGGAAGAACAAAAAGAAGAAGATGAAGAACTGAACCTGTAATCCAATAATAAAAAAGTGCTTAGGAAAAAAAATGATGATGAAGACGATGAAGGAAAGGGGAACATATGTGGAAATCAGAACCAAACTTCCAAACGGCCAGATGATCGAGAAACTAAATTGAACAAATCATAAATAACACCTAACCACCCAAGGACAAAATGGAGATCACTCACTGTCTAATGTAAAAAACCAAATATAGTACAACCGGTTTAAAATGTTTAGAATACATCTTAGAAACTAACATGTGTACATAATTGTAATAGGGTCCTGGGGAGGAAATAAATAGGTTGATAAGGTGAATGAATGAAAAAGATACATATGATAAAATGAAGAAAAAAGAAAATCGAATGAAAATGGTTTAGTAGTATGATTGGATACTATTTGTTATAATGAATGACTATTAGATTTTAAGAATTGTGGATTACAATTACAAGGTATTTGTAAATCTTACTGCGTGAAATAGGTTCTGTTACTATCAATGATATGTATATATTTTTGTTATGAAAAAATTGGTCCTATTTATTATCATTTGTGACTTATAATTTCTAATAATTGTGTATTTGAATTCTATATAATTTATGGTTTGAGTACTTTATTAATGAGATAAGTAATATGTATATAAATTATATTGTATTTGACATACTAAACCTATTGATGTGAATTCAACCAATAGTAATGTGAACCTACTGATGTGAATTCGATCAGTAGTAATGTGCACTTTATTGATGGTTTGAGTACTTTCTTGATGAGATAAGTAATATGTATGTACATTATATTATTTAAAGTATGCACAGAGTCCATCTTCATTGAATTCTACCACAAACATAATGAAAAAAGTACAACCAACCTTTGGTAGAACAAAAGAACGACCACAAATGGTCAAGGTAATAACATAAATAATATGAACATCGGGTCCACGATTTTGATAATTGTATAGTTAAGAAAATTTTGGCTAACAAGTTATAGATTAAATGAAAGTTGCCAAGTGAGGACATGCTTCCAAAAATAGACGAAAATAATGCAGTTACAAGGGTTATATTAAAACTTGTAAGCATATACCATACTAAAAAATGATTAATTATTTTATGTAAGTTATAATTAGTTATTCTATTAATGAACTTCATTTTTTTCATAGCTGAACACGACCAAGGAAGAGTTGGTGAGGATGGCAGAAGATAGGGATAAATGAATGAAGATATCAAGTGATAACCATTATAGAGAGATTAAGCCAGTAACATTAGGAATATAGATAGATGCAACAATAGAGAAAATAGGTCCATCAAACAAAGAGAAAAGAACTCATATCCAGACATGCTATCATTTGATTTGCATTTTAGTCAGGCTTGATAGTTTGTTCTTAAATGTCTCTGTTATGGGGTCTTAGATTTATTAACATATCTTTTTGTTTGTTGGTTTACTTACATTGGAACTATAAATTTGTTTATTTAATTGAAATCTATTATTATTTTTAGATATATGAACTTTGTTAACTTATGTTTTAGATATATTAACTTTATGAACTTATGTTTTATAATTAATTAAAATACATTGTATTTGTGTAATAATATTTATACTGTAATCAGTCACATATTCAAACCTATTCAAATGATTAAAATCTTAATAAACAATATAGATGTATTTCAAAGTGTTAAATTTGGACAAATCTTATATGTAGAAAAATATAACCCGTTTATTCAAAATAACCAATATGTTTGATTTACAAATAAAATAACTACATTGAAAGACAACTACGATTACAAACTATAAATAATTTATCTTGAACCTATATGATACTATATGTCATGACTTTCATTTTATGACGATCTCAATGTATCTAATTTGAAAACTATAATACCAAAATTCGAACAACATACAATATAGTATACTTGCAAAGTCAACATACTTAAGTCGCTGTAAAATATAACAAATACTTTGTAAGTTAATGAAAAACAGATCAATTTTATTCAAACAAACCATTAAACCCGAATTACAAACCAACAAAAAATCAAGTACTTAAAAGTTATAACTAATACTTATGGATATTACTACGGCAACTTAACATTGAATGAGTTCTTGACAAGACCTAAAATTGTGACCTCTTTGACCACACATGCTGCAACGAACAGTTGTCTTTTTTCTAAAAAAAATAACATAAATCTCTTTTTTAAGCCTTCCAACTACACGTTTGACCTAAGGTGGAAGTAGTCCATCATTGCCACCTTGGTACGTATTCCTAATTTGATCTACACTACTAATAGGACATGTTTCCTTCTTGTACGAATTTATCAAATTTGAAATATAGTAGAACTTATCAGTGTACATATACAAATTAAGATTCCTTGTAGACAGTGCAATACACGCATGTGTCAATGGATCAAATCGAGGTCCCACTAACGACATGAGCATGTGCGGTCTAAAATATTGACAACATATTGTTCCTTATGATGGTGAACTTCAAATTCATGTTGGTCTATAGAGTATATCTACCAAATTGTTAAAAAAGTGTCATGTACAAATAACTTAGTACATGATCATTGTATTTATTATTCAAATATCAAACAACTTATATTCATTGAACGACTTTTCCTTAAAACTTCTCAAATCATATCTTCTGTATATATTCAAAGTTTTGTGCGTTGAAAATTCCATTTGGTACAACATTTGTAGTACCATTTTTTAACCAAACTACGAATTGATTCTAGAAGTCCAATTAAAGGCAATTCTCGTGATTCTTTCAGCGTATAATTCATGATTTCAGAAATGTTGATTGTAATAACCGAATATCTTTTTCTCCTAAAAAATGCCCTAGTCCACCTATATCTTCCAAGAGCTTCCACCTCAAGCCTAATTGACAGAGAGATATGTTCAAGTTCTCTCATGTAAAACTCAAATATGAATGGGGTATAAGTTCTGGCACAACTATAGGACTCCTCAGTGGGAAGCGACTTATGGTTACTTTTCAAGTTATCGTACAAATGGAACGCACATAATCCATGTTCAACTATTTCATACACAACATTAAACCCATTTTCTATACTTTTGTGAGCATCAGACACAGTTACCACTTCATTATGTTCTCCAAAAACAGCTTTAAGATTGCGAAAAAATCATGTCCATGACAAGTTATTCTCTGAATCAACAAAAAGAAAAACCTAGTGGCAAAGTTTTAGAATTTCCATTAATAGTGTAGACAAAAATGATCGTATCAAGATATTTGTTCTTCATGGTTGCACTATCAACTGAAATAACTGGTACACAATAATTCCATGCATCAATTGTAGTAGCAAGTGCCATGAAATAAAACTTAAACCAACCTTCATCATCTGCTTCTTCGGCAGTATACATTCCTAAGAACAGTGAAATAAAAGAATATGAGATTTACATGTATTTATATAATGACCAGGTTGTATGATTGCAATTACAATGTATTTGCAACAGATTATACTAAGGTTGTTTCTGATCAATGCATCAGAAAATGTTGACAACATTGCATATAAGGCCTTCGGAGTACCCATAATGTCATTCAATGCAATCTCATGTCCTCTCTAATCCTTGTCATAGCTTACTTTCACTTCGTGATTAATCTTTATATAATTAATAACGTCAGAAAGACGACATGGAACCTTGTCGTTCATTTTGAAAAATGACTTTGTACACTTTGAAACAACCAAGATGTTACTTGCTTAAGATCATTTTTAACAATGTCAATAAAAACTGGTGGGTATCCTTAAATTTACAAATAATCCAAATATCACTTTTTTTAATACAGAAGCACGTATATACAAAGGACAAAATGAATGTTTACAATGAATATCAAATGATGTACGATTGGACCTGACTGTAACAAGTTCAAAACTATTGTTCACAGCCAACAGATAAATCACTTTCTTCAATACTGATTTACTTTTAGACATTACTCCCATTTTAATAGGCATTCCAACATGCGGCGAATCAAATGCATCACCTTCAATAATCCCTGTTACATGATGTGAATCTTGAAATCTAAGTACTTCACTGTTCAAATACAGGGTATATCCAAGTGAACCAGCAAGTACAGAGTCAACAACAACTAGTAAATCATTGTTAAATTTTTTTGACAAAACTAACATAAGCCAATATGTATCCTTATCCTCAAAAATCCGAATGAGGTTTGAATTGTTGCAATCGTCTCAATAAAGAGTCAAACGAGACAAAGAAAGATCTGAAGATGGGAAAAGTCTACCTTAAATGCATTCTACTCAACTTGAAACATAGATTAAAATGGAACGTATACATCAACTACACGATAATCAATATATTGGTATGATTCAATCCATCTACCATCCAACACAATCTTTACCCGTTGTAAAGCCATCACAAATAATGATAGAGGATGTACCGTAAAGAAAGCCTTCGACGAAAACCATAACATAAAAAATAAAACGTCTAATGAAAATATATGTGAATATTAACATTACCAAAAAATACAACGTCTCAAAATAATTATTCTATTTTGACTCTAATAAGAATAAACGTGAATATTAATGTTACAATTGACACAATAAAATAATTTTTTAAAATAAAAATCAACAAAAATAAGTGGATAATATTAATTAAAACAATTTTAGGAGATGATAAAAATTATAAATTCAAATTGTTATTAAAAATAGGAGAGTATTTAGGTGGATTTTTAAAAATAGCAAAATAAATTAAAATATTTACAAGCTATTGCAAAATTTTCGATTATATCAATGATAATCTTCTATCACTATAGCATATCAATGACCATCAGTGATAGAATTTGCTATAAGTTGTAAGTATTTTGTAAAATTTGCTATTTTTAAAATTTTTCTATTATTTATTACCTAATAAATTTTTTTATAAATATTTTGGAATATAAAGAATCTGAAATGTTGAATTTATTTGCCATTATTTTAAGGATATGATGTAAGATTTGAATTCAAATTGAAGATTTTAAAGGATGATATAAAATCTAAATTCAAATTTATATTAAAAATATGAATTATGTATTATTTAATAAAATTTTGATAAATAGTATGAAATATAAAAAATTTGAAACTGTTGAATTTATGTTTACCATTATTTTAGGGGTATGATCTAACATTTGAATTCAAATGGTTATTAAAGATATCTATTATGAATTATAGAAATAAATTGTTTATTAGTTGATTTAAATCCTAAGAATTTGAAAATATTAAAATATTAATTGGAAACTCTTCTTCTCGGTCATCTTCTATCTTGTCAAGGTGCTCCTCAAATTTGGTAGAAATAAATTGTTAATTAATTGATTTAAATCCTAAGAATCTGAAAATTTTGGTAGATATTACAGTCATATTTTTAAGGGACGTCGGTGCAATCTTATCTAACAAGAAAATATCATATTTATTTAAAATTTACCAAAGCTGAATGTTGTTTACAAATACACTATATTTGTGAATCTGTGGTATTCTACCTCATTTTTTGAAATATGCAAATACCTTGTATTTGTAATAAATGAATTGTTCTTTATAAAGGGGTATAATTGGGTATATAAAAGTAAAAGGGGTATAATTGGGTATATAAAAGGAAAAAAAAAGTCTACAGCCGACAAATTTGCCATAAATCTTAATATTTTTTAAATTTGCAATTTTTCAGTTTGTTATTTACTATTTTGCTATTTACATGGTTATCTCTAAAATCAAAATCAAAACTAGAAGATTAGAAATGTAACCTTCATACCCAATGATCAAATAAAAACTACATCCAAAACTTAAGGCCAAAAAATGTAGGAAATTTGTGTGACACCCCCTCTCGAAGCCTCTTGATGCGATCAAGCGAATATGTAACAGCCTAAACACTCAATGCCTATCTCACCATGCGATAATTAGTAAGCGAAGTTCCATTACAAATGATTCACTTATTCAACACGTTCCGACTTAGTTAATTTAGCGGAAGACTTCATTCTATGAAACTCTTAGACTCTGACTTAAAGCTATACCGCCTAATGTTTGTATCGCGTAGACTATTCCACATAAGGCATGCAACATATTTAAATGGCTATCCCACAAACACATTAGACATTTAAATAAAAAAATCTTTACCAAGTACTTCATAAATTAAGAATAAAGTTTAAACAAAATTCAAAATGGTTTAAGTACAAATAACTTAATTACAAAATATCCTCTTTCGCCCACCTAGTCTATATACTATGCAATAATACTGGTGGGTGTCACTAACAAGGTGTGATGCAACTATGGTAAAGCAGGTGGTCAAGATGTGGCAAGTTAAACATTTGATATCATTTTATACCTAAGTGGAGAAAACAAAACATTTGAAAGATTAGACAAAATGTCTAGTGAGTAGAGATTTCTTCAACACTGTAACACCAAAATAATTTGAGGTAATTTTGTTACTTAACTATCTTGAATAATTTATAATTAAATTATTATGGATGTGTTAAATTAATTTGTAACGACCCAACTTTTCTAACCAAGTCGAAGTCATTAATTTCAACAAAAGACCTTAATTTACACAAAATACTAAATTCATTTGGAACCGTACACTCAAAGAAAACAAATTTAAGTTCGGGCCCTGTTTTAAATAACAAAAATTTCCAAAGTAAAGCTTACAAGACATCGG
>JBBPDI010000029.1:16710328-16727149 GCA_037974545.1 Cucumis variabilis | reverse complement strand
AAAATCTTTTGTGCTTACTTAATGACCAAGTCCTCTATTTATAGAGCCCTTAAACTATCTTAGTCATGCTTAAACTCCTTTCAGTTTGTCAGCTTTTGCTTAAAACTTTACATGTGTAAATCTAATACTCAACTCAGCCATGTTTAACTCCTTAATCTTACACGTTAACCCTGAACGGATAAAAGCCCTATGACAGCGCAAGAATTAAAGAACCATTACTCAATTTAATTGGAAATATTAAAATACCAGTACATTGTTGGTAAAGAGGAAGACTGTTGGTAAAGTGTGATGAGTGCTTTTCTGTCAAAGCTTTGTGAGTATTTTCTCTCAAATGAATTTATATTAAAAACTTTATTATGATATATCTTTACTGATTTGAAAGAAGAATTCAAATGAAAAGTGTTTCAAAAGATATTTCTATCAAAAGTTTATATGTTTTCAAGCATGATTTATAATGTTAAAGCTTGATTTGATGATCATGATTTCCATACTATAAAATGGTTTCAAACCATTAGTTGATTTCTTGAAATGATACTAACTTTTATGTGCACATAAAGAGTAAAGGCCACCATGGGGTGTACGGGCTACATGGTGATAAGTAGTTGACTTATGCGTTGAAAGGAGCGTATAAAGCTTAACGACCTAAGCAACAGGGCCAAATCTGTATGTTCTCGGATGCTGTTGATACAATAATCTAAATGCGAGGTAATGAGACCAAGCGTAGAGAAAGATTTGGGATCCTTGACGAAAAGAATAATTAACTAATGTGTGTTTGTTTAAGATGAATTATGTTATGTGAAAAATGTGTTATGCGAAATGTATATTGATATGTTTTGCGAGATGATTTAATTCTATTGTGAAAATGATTACATGCGTTTTGACATGTTTTGAGAAATAAAGTGTTTAATTGATAAACTAATTTGTGTTGATATTTATGATTTGACGAAAAGGATTTATCAAAGGGCATTGCGAAAAGGATTTCATAAAACCTCACTAAGTCATTTAGACTTACGTTTTAAAAATCACATCTTCCAAGATCAGACATTTAGGCTAAGTAGAGAATAAGATTGAAGGATTTGCAACGAGATGACTCCAGATGTTTTGAAAATAGTTAAGCATTAGTTATTTGGTGAAAGTGTTGTAATTATGTATCAAACGCATGTTATTAATAAAGTATACGTTTTGGTATGTATTTATTATACTTGTCGTTTAGGTTGACCACTGTAACATTTTGAGTTTTGTTGATAGTTTAAAAGGAGTTGATAATAAAAATTTGCGATAAGAACATTACTACAAATCTGGCATTCTTTGATGTGTAAAACATGTTAAAAAATGTCTACTTTGATGGTCTTTGCCCATCAAGTAGGCAGACATCAAGAAAATCTGACCATCAAGAAAACTATTTCTCGATGGTATTGACCATCAAGAAGGGGAACTTCAATGTTTTTTGCCTATTGACCACCAAAACCTTAGCTTGCCATAATCTTGATTCCCATTTTACAAATTTTTAATGAAGGGGTGGAGATTTGAACTCGAAACCTCTTATCCAGGTACATACAAGTGCTAGTTGCCCTAAATTCATGTTAGCTAGGTTTTACAGCTTCTACAAATTTTTAAAACTCTAAAATACAAACTTTCAATTCAATTCATTAAAGTTGAACATAATAACTAATTTAATTTTGATAAAGTCACTTATTTCAATTTAATTATAATTACAACACTTAAGTTTTAAAAAGTAATATTGTATTATTGATGAATAAAAAGTAATAATTGAAAACAAATATTAAAGATTTAGGAATATGATTGATGAATATCGTATTTTCTGAGCCTCTTAATGAGGGTTCAAATTTCGTGCTTCATGGAAAATAGTTTTTCCTTGATGTGCCTTGCTTGTGATCTTATCATAAATCCAAAATTATAAACAAAAAATTATTGATGGGCAATGTCCATCAAGATATCATTTTTCTTGATGAACCTAATCCATGATTTTTTTTTTGTCTTTGTTCATCAAGAAACCCTAGACCCATCAAGAAAATTTTAAATCCATCAAAAAATCCAAAACAAATATATTAATTTTTTTTTTATGATGATCATTGCAAATTAAGAAAATTCATTCTTTGATGGGCTTCGTCCATCAAGAAAACTTAACTAACTCGATGGACATTGCTAGTCAACTAATATATTATCCTTGATGTTTGTTATCCATCGAGAAATAGTTTTCTTGATGTTTGTGGACTATCAATAAAACTAAGAAAACTTTGCCTATCAAAGAAATAAAGCATTCACATCTTTAACGTTTTTTTTTCGTATTTTTTTAATAAAATAAAAAAACTTTTCTTGACGTACATGGCCGTCAAAATAAAATTTCAAGGTTGCGTGCATCAAGAAAGACCAAATTTATAGTAGTGAAAAATTTCAAGGTTCTAACAAACTCGCATCCTTTTCCTACTATTCTATATTATCGTCGTAGTACGGTTTGAGGTGCGACAATTAATATTAGTGTTATTATTTTTCTTTTTCTTCAACTTTTATTATTATTATTATTATTATTATTATTATTATTATTATTATTATTATTATTTAGGGTCTGCCGCCCACCCCTTTATTTTTTTTTTCTATTTACTTTTTTCTTCTTTTCTATTTACTTATTTTTGCCAAAATAGAAAAATAAATTTAAATGTTTAAAAGCTATAACAAATTTTTGGATTCTATCACTGATAGTCTTCTATCACTACAGCATATGAATGACTATCAGTGATAGAATTTGCTATATGTTGTAAATATTTTGTAAAATCTACTATTTTTAAAAATTCTCCTTTTATTTACTTATTTTTTCCTTTTCTTTTACTTTCTTTTCTACTAATACTATGTTCTCTCTTTTTATTTTTCATTTATTTCTATTACTATCATAATTGTTATTACTATTTTAAAATCCTATGATTTTGTATTTCATTCATTCTTTTCTTTTCTTTTCTTTTGTCTTTTAAACTAAAATTTTACTACATTTTATTTCGATAAGCAATACTTTTATTATCTCATCTAACTCTTACCTTTTTAAATTTGTATCTTGTTTATGTTTTTATATGTACTTAAACATATATATGCATGTTTTTTTTTTTTACATTTTACCTTGTATTTATTTTAACAATCTACTGTGATATTATTTTGCATTATAGTTAATTAATTTGATTTCTTTCTTTATATCATTTTTCTCTTTACAATTTATCCTTAAATAAAAAAAACTCCGACGACAAAATTTAGAAATATATGAAAGTTCGTTATTTCTAAATTCTTGAGGTGAATAGACCTGTACTTTGGGAGTCCGATATCGATCCCCAATACTTTTTTTTAAAGATAGAATCTTATGTTATTTGCTTAATTTATTGTGTAACATATTTGATTTTGTTTGTTATATTGTGTATTATTCTCTATTTGATTTCTATTTAAAATTTCTCGAAGTTTTAAAATATTTTAACTTAAATCACGAGTAATTTTGAAACCTTTCTTAAATTTCTTTTTGTAAACCATTTAGACATTGTTGCTTTAAAATTATATATATATATATTTTTTATGTTTCTTAAAAGTTCAAAATTAAATCAATATTTAAGGTTTCCTAATCAACTTTTTTTTTAATAACTCAATTCGATTTTGCTAAAAAATCCTCATATGAAATCTAAAAATTTTCTGGAGTTCTTCATTTCTAGATTCTTGAGTTGGGGGATCAATATCTTTAAAAGTCCAAGATTTGATCCAAAGTTTGAGATTTGATCCTCAAAAAAAATAAATTTAATCAATGTTTAAAAAAAATTATTCAAAGATTAGCCTATGATAGATTTTAAGAAATTGTAATAGTTTATCGTTCTCTTTAAATTGAGGATTTTTTCCTCAATATAATCTAATTGATGGAATGCATCATACTTATTTTATAGGATAATTGCTTCAAATATTGGAGTGATGAGTGATGAAATAAGACATATTAAAAAAAATCTTATTTTTCTAAATGAATTTTATTTAAATAATAATTTCAATTCAAGATATTAAATTTGGTAACTGTTTTCTAAGCAGGTATTTTGGAGTGCTAACACTTTTTTCGTACATAAATGACTCCACTTAACTCTATTTATTTCACATACCATTTGTTATTCTATTTAAAATTATTTACTTTATTTTGGTGTCCAATCACACTGTAAAAAAGATTGGTGGCGACACCTTTTTTTCTTTTTTTCTCTTTTAAACTATTCATTTTTAGGATGACGGCCACTTCGCGTCATCTCAAGTACGTGACGACATATATATTTGTGGTTTCTCCTTCCTCTCTCTTGTTTTCTCTCATTCCTCTTTATCTCTTTAGTTGTCTCTTCTCCCCCTATGAACATAGGGGGTGTTTGGCCTATAGGTTTAGAATTAAGGGTGTTCACACGAGATTCCCAGAGAAATATAATTCGTGGGACTGTGTATATTGATTTATATAGTGGATACAATCTCTAATATTTACTCATTTGATGTTTTATCTTGAATACAAGTTAAAACTTGGAAGTTCTTGATCTTCGCTTTTCAGGATGTTGTAGTTGCAAGTTAATTTAAGCTTCGATCTTCTGGAATCCAAGGAAAGTTTAATCTTCCAAGTCTTCAATGTTTCAAAAGATGTTGATCTCGAGATAGATAAGAACTTGCACGTCTTGAGAGCTTTTAGAAGTTTGAGTCTTGTTTGAAACTTCGATTATTCAGAGCTTCAGTTCTTCAGAGCTTGAATTCTTTAGAGCTTCAATTTTTCATTCAACCAAAGATCTTCAAAATAAATGGAAAGATCTCCATTTATAGAGAATTTCAATGGACGCTTTTAGGTAGGCTTGGGTCCATTTACTTGTTAGACTTGGTGAGCTTGGGCCCTACATTTGCTTGTTGGACTTAAGCTTGGGCCCATTATCCTTTTTGGCCCAATTTTCATATCTAGCACTTGAATTGGGTTGGGTATGATAAAATTTAATCACCCAAACCCAATCAATTTATAATTATCACAATGTTTGTTGTGATGACCTGACATAATTTAATTGGCTGAAATTTCCTGTTCAACAAGGGGGTTTGACATATTTGAAGTCAAACTCATGTTTGGATATTTACAATAAAATTCTTGGGATTAAGAAACCAAACTCATGAGTTTGTTTGTTTGAGAAAATTTTTCACTTTAACCTTTTATCAATGATCATTGACGACTATTGGCAATAAATGTTGACTAACTTCATGATGAACCATTGATAACCAATCATGATCTATCTACACTCACGACGACCGATCATCTTGACTGTTGATTCCAATTAATCTTGATTGTTGCCTTCAGATCATCTTGACAAACGATTATCAATCGTCTTAATCGTCGGTGATCAATCATTTTGGTCGTTGGTGATCTGCAAGTTTAGACATCACTGTTGTCGGGTGAACATCTTGATCGTAGACGACCAATCATTATCGTTAATGATCAATTGTCTTGCTTATTAACAAACGGTCGTACTGATGGTCAATGACCAATAGGCATGACCCTTGGTGACCATTATTGTCATGATGGTCAGTGACCAATCAATCGTCTTAAACATTGTTGACCGTTAACTATCTTCATCATTGATCAACAACCATCTTTACCAAGGACTTCCTACACTCTTTCCTATGAGTTTGAATTGTAAACACTATTCAATCCCAGGGCTTACTTTTTTTTACAAAAAAATCAAATCTAGAAAATTCATTAGCCAACTTCAAACACCACCCTTGTTGACCATTGTGTCGGCCGACCACTGGGTGTTATTTCTGACAACTTCGCCGATGAATTTCCAGCCACCAACTCTGGAGACTGTCAAAAACCTTGAAAAATCAATAAAAATAAAATTTTGAATTGTTTTATGAGCCATTCCAAATATGTCTTCGATTTAATCACAATAATATTTTTTAAAATATGCATTTTCTCATTCTTTTATTTTCTTATCTTGTGGATTTTTTTAATAGTAATAATTATTAGATTATCTTTTTTAATTCTCCCGTTTATTTTCTTTGTTTAAAATGATCTTTCCTTCATTTTTTAAGAGATTTTGTTATATTTTTCCTAGGTGAAAATTGATGACCTATCTATTTTGATCTCAAATATAAATCAAATATTAATATATTCGTAATACAAGGATAATTGTAAATATATATCACATGTACTCGAGTTTATTTTTAGTTTAATAACATTTTTCATTTTTTTCCGTTGGTCAATATAACTAGAAGACTTATGACATATTTGGATTGACTTAGACTTATGACTTATTTGGATTGACTTAAAAAAAAAAGTATTTTTTTAAAAAAACTTTTTTTTTATTTAAACTCTTTTGATAAAAATGATTTAAAATACACTCCCATATGTATCATAGGAAGACAATCACAACTATGGCTAAATGTAATTCTACTTGACTTTCACTTTTGTTTAAGCTTTTTGGTTATGATTATTTTGAAACCTATTGACCATTTGTAATGTTGCTTAACTGGAACTTTCATAAACCCCATCAGATTACATGACTTATTGTATTTTGTGAATGATTAGTAATATTCCTAATTAGATCATTCATGTGTTAATGCAACTGTAATCAAAATTATTGTTATTGAATGTTAAAATTTTCGTTTTTATATTATTATTATTATTAAAATCAATAACGTCAAGAAAATGAATTAGAGGTGCAAGATATAAAAAACAAACAATTAAAATTTTGATACACGATAAATTTAGAATTTACAATTGAAAAAAAAACTAAACAAATTAGCTAAACCCAGAAATTTAAAACTATTTTTTTGAAAATGATACCAAAGTGGGTCAGTAGGTGCACCCAAGCATCCCCACTAGGCGGGCATCCTTTTAGCACCCTCATCATATCCCAAAATATATTCATTAAGCAATGAGATACAAAAGTTTTGGGATAGAGATAAGCCCACTTGTTACATGGACGCATTGATATTTAGAGATATTACAGAGAATGAGTAATTTGCAAAAAACTTCACTTTTGACGTCCATAGGCCTTTGTAGTTGCAAGCATCTTCCCATAACTTAATTTGGCTTTGAGAGCAGTTTTTGAAAATTCTTTTGTTTCTTTCAATCCAGATCGTCCATAATACAACAACAATATAGTTGAAGCGAATAGCCCCCGATTTTGTCTTTGGATTTATGGAAGCAAGTTTCTTGGGAAGATTGTTTGGTTGAATTTTGATGCTATCCAATCCTGAGTGTTATCTAACTTGTTCCATAAGAATTTTGTTGTAGAGCAATGTATAAAAAGATGATCAGCAGATTCTGTCTCAGCTTTGCACATTATGCACCAATTTGGACTTAGACAACTAGATTTGATTCTTTTTTGACATCTGCAGTAAGAATCCCATTTTTCAACATTGACCATAAGAAAAATTTGCATTTTTTTGGGATTTTTGATTCCCATATGTTCCTATAATGTATTGTGTCTTCATTGGCTGTATCATTTGGTAGCAATACTTCTTTTATGGATTTGGTTGTAAAAGCACCATTTCTGCTCAGCTTCCATTCATGTTTGTCAAAACCTCTGTGGTTAGATAACATAGGAAAGTTTTCTTTAATTATGCTCCATTCATTGCTTTCTATTTCGTTTAAAGGCCTTCTGCTCTTGATGTCCCAATGCCCAATCTCCTCATTCCAGGCATTGACAATGTTACCATTTTGAATCGTTGATAATGCAAATAATCTAGGAGCTCCGTTCTTTAGAGAATCTTTGTATTCCATATATGGTGCCAGAAAGAGATACATTTTTCATCATTTACCTTCCATTTCATATGCCTATTATACGAGTCAAACCCTTTGTAGAGATCATTTTCCAGCTGCTAGCTATAATATCAGTCCTTTCTTTCGTTCCATTGATTGAGGAGTTGGAGGATTTGTTGAGGTTAATATTTAACCCCGTAGCTTTTTCAAACATATGGATTGCCATTTGTAGATTCCTTATGGATGCATCATCATCTTCGATTAAAACTAGAATATCATCTGCAAATAGAAGATGTGTTAGGTTCAAACCATTTATGTTTACCCCTTTGATTTTGTTCATTTTCTCAAGATGCTTGAGAATGCAGCTGAAGTAGTCCATGACAATAATAAAAAGAAAGGGGGAGATCGGATCCCCTTGGCTAATTCCTCTTTCTGGTTTGATTTGGCCTCTGGGTTTTTCATTCACAATGACAGAGTATTGCATTGTAGAGATGCAAACCCTTATCCAATTTCTCCATTTGTTGGAAAGTTTTTCTTCCTGAGCATGTAATTTATGAAGTTCCAGTTTAGCTTGACAAAAGCCTTTTCTATGTCATGCTTAAAGAGAAATCCTTTTATCTTTTTACATTTCCAGTAATCAATAGCCTCATTGGCCATAAGGATTGCGTCTGTGATTTGCCTTTCTTTAATAAAAGCCATTTGGTTCTCTGCTATCGTATTGGGGACGACCTCTTTGAGTCTTGTAGACAAAGTTTTAGCCACAATTTTGTATAGCGAGGTCGTCAGACTTATTGGCCTAAAGTCGGTGGTTTCCTTGCATTTCTCTTTCTTTGCAATAAGAGCTATGTAAGTTTCATTTACCACCTTGTTTATCACCTCCTTTTCAAAAAAAATCTTGGAACATCTCCATAATTTTGTCTTTGAGAGTATTCCAAAACTTTTTATAAAATTCCATGGTGTAGCCATCAGGTCTGAGAGCTTTGTTGCCTTCAAAAGAGAAAAGGGCCTCTTTTATTTTCATTTCCATGAAAGGTTTGATGAGAGAGGCTTGTTGTTCTTGAGTAATCGACCTCTAATCCAGATTTTCAATAGCTTCATTACATTGTAATGTGTTGGAGTTTAGAGAATATCTATTTGTAGTGGTTGACAATAGTGAAACCAATATCTTCATTTGTCTTGTGTAATGTTCCTTGCCTGTCAAAAATTTCTATAATAAAGTTTCTTCTCCTTCTGGCACAACAAACCTTGTGGAAGAAACTTGTGTTTTCGTCCCCTTCTTCAAGCCACATTTTCTTTGCCTGTTGAGCCCAGTATTGTGATTCTTTGATGATTGATGAGGCTATGTCTATCTTAAGGGATTGTCTTTTGTTACTTTCTGCCTCAGATAGTAAGTTTTGGGCCTCAAGATTGTCTATTTTTTCAATTTCTTCTTTCCAACATGTGATATCTTTTTCTGTATCTCTTTTCTTTTCTGTTTGCCAACATTTTATATTTTGGGCCATCTTTTTCAGCTTATGCACGAAAGAGTAACCAGGGTGACCCTCTTATTGCATTTTTGTCCACCAGTCTTGAATGTTGCTTTGAAAAGATTTATCATTGATAGAGTCATTGTTGAGTTTAAAAGGGACCGGACCCCATGTTAGATTTGGAGTTTCTAGCACAATTGGAAAGTGATCTAATGTAATTCTTATGAGGAGTCTACTGGTATGATTTGTAAATCTATCCTCCCAATGATTGGTATCGAGAAATCGATCAAGCCTGGAAAGGACAAGGTTTCTTCTCAGGTTAGACCAAGTATACTTGCCATTTGTGAGAGGTGGATCAACAAGGTTGCATCTCTGAATAAAAGAATTGAATTTATTCATGCTGTGGATTGTCGAATTTCTAGATGAAGTCTCACTACTCTATCTAATAACATTGAAGTCTCCTCCCAAAAGCCAGTTATTCCCACACATAGAGGCAAGCAAATTTAGTTCATTCCAAAAGTATTTTTTGTTTTTTCTTCGAGCAGGGCCATATATAGTAGAAAACCACCAGCTGAAGCCATCTGTTTCTTTAATGTTGATCGAGACTGAAAAAGATCCTTCTATGTAGTTTTGAATTTTTTGTTTTGTATCATCTCATATAATGATCCCTCCAAATCCATCCTCTGATTTTTATAGATCCATTTAATGCTAATTGAGCTCCATAGGAATTTGATGTACAGATTATTGACAGCATCAAGTTTAGTTTCAGTAAGATAAACAAAGTCAGAACAGTAAAAGAAAATTTCATGTTTTATTTGGGCTCTTTTTTTAGCTGAGCCTAAGCCTTTAACATTCCATGACATGACTTTCATGGGGAACCTACTGTCCTCTGTGGCTCATTGCCAAATTCAAATACATCTTTGGAAGAGCTAGGAATGCTATCAAAAGCAGTAAGTTTCAAATTGTTTTCTCTTAGCCACTTCACTAGTTTTTCTTTGAAGAAGTCTTCACTGATGTCATTTTTGCCAATCCATGTTTTTTTATCGTCCTCTCCTCCTTCACTGTTTACTAGAGGGACCAAGCTATCTCGAACGATCTCAGATTGAGTAGGAGATATTACAGGTGGTGTCCTTATGGGTATTTCAGTGCTTGATACGTGATCAATGTCCATTTCACTTGATAGCAGAGAGATGCTACCGATGTCGACTGTGAGATTTAGGACCTTCTCTCTGTCTTCTGTTGACTCCTGTATAGCTCTAGATATCAATTCATTTCCTGCAAGATTTTGTGGATTTTTCTTGACCCGACAGACAAGTCTTTGACTTTTCTTCCTTCTATATCTAGGCTTTGATTTTGGTGGACTGATGCACAGAGGCTTAGGTTGACTTCGATAATAAGTTGGACTCCTTTGATGCAGAGATGGACTCTGTATTTGTAGAGGCTTTGCTGGCGCATTACTGGGATTATAGTAGGAAGTTTTGTTTTTTTGGGGAAAGAAAATTGACCTTTCTTCTTGTGTTGATATTTTGTTGCATAAGGTTAGAGTCTTCAGAATATAGCATAATACATTTCCCTTTATCAAGCTTTCCTTCCATAATCGATTTTAGTCTGCCATATTTTCCTCTGCTTCTGTCAGAATTATCTAATATGATTATAGCCTTGAAATCTGTGTTTCTACAATTTGAATTTTCTGTCCTCGTTTGCTTGCTCTGGCTGGTATCAACGACTGTTTTTTTCCCGGTCTTCTTCTCTGATGGCAATGCAACAAACCCCATGAAGTTGTATTGTTCGGCATTTGGATCATACTCATCGAAATTTTCAGTCGCTTGAGCAGTGAAGGATTGGAAACCCATGAGTTTTTGGGACTTCAAAATTATTACCCCAAACACAAACATTGAAAACCCATGTTTCTAAATCCTACACCCAAAGCACAAGACATCTCTAATTCTCAAGCATATCGAAACCTCATCACACAACATTTAATTTTCAAACATTTGATTTTGAGCCTGCACGTCGAACGCCTCCTTAGGGTTCAATTTTTTTCTTGGAGAATCTAAGATTCCCATAGAGTGAGCATATGGATTACCACATTTGTTTTGCAGTAATGCAAGATACCAGAACATTTGAAAATTTTCGAACATCTTAGGAGTTTTGGATGTTCTCTTGCAACATGAGTTTTTGGGATTTCCGACATCCACTTTTTTTTTCTATTTTTAATAGGAGAATTGTTTATGGATAGCACAAAAAGTTAAATTATTTACAAAATATAGCAAAAAGTTTAAATGAACTAGAGAAAGTTTGATTTTAATAAATATAAATTTCATCATCGTCTATTTTATTTTTATAAATAAAATAAATACAAGGAAATTGTCAAATATGATAAATTTGACAAAATATTTATAAAGTATAGCAAAATTTCAAATTTGATAAATGATAGACATTGATAGACACCAATATGCTTTTAGTTTATTTGATTATATTTCAAAAAGTCCATACTCTCTACTATGTAATTCACGTTGATTATATTGAAGTTGTTTGTATTAAAAAGGTATATTCAAATTCAATTTTAAATATATATATATATATATAACAATTTTGATTTTTTTTAAAAAATAAAAGTAAGTTCTTAAAGGAACATTTTTTTAATGAATGTTAGACACACTTTTACCTTGAGGTGTCCACAGGGCGAGATGGGGCCGAAGATGCCACTCTCCGTCCCCATCTCCGTCTTCGTCGCGCTATTCCATTCCCCATCCCCACCAATTTTCTCATAGAGAACGGGGTGAAAATTCTCCGTGGGGATCGAGTTCCCCGTGGGAAAATATTTTCCATTTTTTTAAAGTTTAATCTTATTTTTCAATTCACAACTTGAAATGTATATACATTTTCAATGTTGTTTTTATCTTCGATAGAACATTATCAATTTTCTTATTTAAAACCATTAAAATGTCAAATTCTAGTTCATTGTTTATAAAAATAAAAATTCAATTATTAGAAGATACATTTTGAAATCTATCCATAAAATTAAAATTTGTACAAAAAAAAAAATTAAAGATCAATCTATAAGTATTCTAACAAAGCCTTCAATTACATCTTAAGACATTACAATATATTTTTTTATGAAAAGTATACAAATCACAAGTCAAGACACGTACATATACATGTACAAGTTTACAACATAAAAATTGGAATTAGAAAAAAAAATACAGAAATGAAATAAAGAAAAGAAGGATATGAAGAATATCAAAATAGTTTTTTTTTTTTTTACTATTTTACATATTATTAAGTATATGTGTATATATATATATATATATATATATATATATAATAAATACTATATTTTTAATTGAGGCTGGGGCGGGGAATCGGGTCGGGATCGGAGAATGTATTCCCAGTCCCTGGCCCCGTGTTGTCAATGGGAAATTTTTTTCCCCACTCCCTTCCCCATTCCTCGTGTATTCAAAAATTCCCCGCCCCGTTTAGGGTGGGTCCTCGACCCCACAGGTTAAATGGACATCTCTACTTTTACCGCTATCGAGAATGGAGAAAAGCTAATTAAAATTGAAATAATTTGACTTGAGTTTTACCATAACTAACTCTGATAAGACGCCAAAATCTATTTATTATTTCCAAATTTGTGGAAGGTACGAGCATGGTAGGCTAGGAAATCGAAATCACCGACCATAACTGATCGAATCAAAGTTAGTCGGTCGGAGGAAGTGATAGTGTCAATCGGTTACGATTTCATTGATCACCCCTAAATTATCATAGATATTGTGCTTATTTTAGAGAACTAGTAACAACACGTGCTATGCATGTCAAATATCAATGTTTTATTAAATGTTTAAAATAAACTTTTTTAAAAAAGTTATAATATTTTTTTTTTTATATTTATAACCTATTTTTATTTTTATAAAGTTGTTTAGAGTTAAATATCATAGAAATTGTGCTAATAAATTAAATTTTAATAGATATATTAGGTATTGTAATATACACAAAAAATCAAACATTTTATTTTCAAATACATATATTATATTTTTCTATTATGTTCTTATTAAAGTATATTTTTTCATAAAATATTTTCTACATGGTACAAAATACAAAGTAAAGTAAATTAATTATTAGAACAATAAAGTTTTAAATGGAAAAAAAGTTTGTTGGAAGTATGTGTTTTTTTTTAATATATTGCTTAATAATCTTTTTTATACTAATAACCATAAGTTATTAATTATCTATTTTTTTTTAAAGACAACCCATGATTTTAAAATACAATAAAAATAAATCCTAGAATCATCCATTCATTTTCACATGATAAAACAAGGGCAAAGACAATTTTCAAATCAAATCGCTATAAATAGTCAAAATGCAATTACCATGACTAGCAATTAATTGGCATCGTCAAGAATAAAATTATTTTATTGCTATAAGTAGTCAAAATGCAATTACAATGAGTAACAATTAATTAGCATCGTCAAGAACAAAAATCTTTTGCTCACTAGAAAATTTTAAATAAGCTATTCCCGATATTACTCTAATGACTATTGTGTATACTTACCTTAATCAACAATACTCCAACATGAAAATCTTTATTAATTTTGCTAGCTAGTGACCTTTGGTGCCTCTTAATTCCTCTATTTTAATTTTTGTGATTTGATGCTCCAATTGCGTGACCTCAAACATTTTCATATTTCTTTATCGTTGTCCATCACCGCAGACTTGAGAGAATGACATTTTTCAATTAGCATAATGGGCTTTATATAGTAAATTTGTAAAATAGAAAGGACCTTAGATGCAAAAATTTCTTTCTTTATTATTGGTGTGAACTGTCTAATTAATGTAGTTAGTAGAGGAGTTTGTTGCGATAAAAGAAATTAATGAAAATCATTTTCTAAAAGAATGAATGAAAATATCTAAACTAATGTATTTAGTGGTAATTTGTTTTAAATGTACTAATTAATATTTAGACATTAATTGTTAATTAATTTAACAAGTTACATATGGCTTTACAATTTTCTGTTAAATTTTTGGCTTTACAATTTTCTGTTAAATTTTTATTTAACAAATTTTGAAATTGACAAAATTATGAATAATGTTATTGTTAGAATTACTAAAATGAAAGGTCAAAATGGAGAGAAAAAATTTCTCTTATAGATCATTTATATATAGTATAGATAATTTGTAAGCATTCCAAGAATATTTTTATTCAACATATGTTTCTTTTTTGCTACATAGCTTTTTTTTAAAGTGTGTCTTAGTCTTACGATAATGTAATGTGTGTACTAGGCAATATGCTCACTTATCTTTCATATGTGATATCTTATTCTAATTTAATGGGCATCTAGAGATGTCCATAGGGTATAGGAGGATCGGGTTAAGGATGATATTTCCCATCTCCATCCTTGCTCCTTATTTCATTCTTCCTCTTCATGAAATGTTTGATAGGGACTAGATTCTCCACTAATAATTTTTTTCTATTAATTTTCTTTCGAAAAACCAATTAATTTAACTCACTAATGTAGTAAAATTATAACTTAATGATTAACTTTATCACTAAATTCTTTATTATGATCAGTTTTATGTGATAATTTGAATTTAAAGATAAATAAATTAGTCAAACTTTGTCCTAAAAACTTTTTAGTAGAAAAAAATAAACATAAATGGAGTACTCACACATATATATAGTCTAAATTTAAATGTATTCATTATTTTGGTCAATAGAGAATAAAACTTGAATGTAACATTTATATAATAATTATAATATAACCTTAAATTACTGTACTAAATAAATGTGGGGAGGTACTGAGGTAGGGATGAGAAAAAATGCATTACTTATTTTGTTTCTGTTTAGTTCAAGAAGAATTTTTTCTCTCACACCCTCTCCCAGTCTCATCTAGTGGGGATTCTCTATGCTGTTTTGGAGTGATTCCCGTGAACATCTCTAGTCTTGTCATTTTAAGATGCCTCGATAAGACGATATAATTTAGATGCTCATCCTACACAAATTTTGAGTCTATAATAATTAAATTGAATTTTAAAAGGTTTACTTGTCTGCTCTTTTTTACTCTTCTTCCTGAAATCTTTAAGGTTCGAAGATGGGGACTCAATGGTCCTTTTTGGAATCATTGGAGCAGCAAATATTGCTAGAAAAATTTCTTGAGCTATTGCTCTTGCTTCCAATGCCACTCTCTTGGCAATTGGTAGTCGTTTAATCGAAAAAGCCTCAAAATTTGCTTTCGATAATGGGTTGAGTTCTGAGGTCAAAATCTATGGTTCTTATGAAGTTGTGCTTGATGATTCTGATGTCGACGTCGTCTACATTCCTCTTCCGACCAGTCTCAATTGTGTTGGGCCTGCTCGCTGCCGAGAAGAAGAAGCATGTGCTTCTCCAGAAACCCGTAGCTCTTAATGTAGTTCAGTTAGATATGATTCTTGAAGCTTGTAAGGCCAATGGAGTTCAATTCATGGATGGTACCATGTGGATGCACGATCCTCGTACTGCTAAGATGAAGGAGTTCGTTGTGATGCAAAAATGTTTGGTCAACTCAAATCGGTATGTCATTTTAATTCAATTCAGAATCATGCAATTTATTATCAAGTTAGTATAACTACAAATTCCTATAGGAATAAAATTTTGACTCATGAATTGTCAAACTTGTACCAATATTTGTTAATTTTAGCAGTTAAGTTTTGTGTTTAATTTTTCAGTTGGCTTCCAAATTCGTTTCAAAATGTTAATCATTAAGTCTTCAATTTTGAGTTCCATCTCAATTTAATTCCAAGTTTTCAAATTAACACTTTTAAACGATTATTTTTATTTTTACTAAATACTTATTTTCAATGTCTATTAATTAGTCTAAAACAATTATGAAATAAAATTTTAAATTTAAATTTAATAGTGAAAATTTATTATCATTATTTTAAAATAATAAATAGATATTCACACTCAAGAAAAAAAAAGTAAGTGTTTAGTAAAAAAAAATTGTAGTTAAAACTTAAAAGTGTAAATTTTAAAAGCTATTGACTAAATTAAAGCACTTAAATATGGAAGGTAAAATTGTAACTGCTTGAGATTTAAAGACTAAACTGAAAACCAAACAAAGAAGAACTAAAAAATACACAACATTTTAAAGTTAACAAAATGAAAACTAAAGAGTGTAAAAAGATTTTTTTCCCCTTAACTTTATAATAGGTTTCTTAATACTCAATCATGCCTATAGATATTTGAAGTCTCACCTCCATATCCTCTCTAAAATATTCAAAAATATAAAAAATTGCTTGTAAATTTTGTCTCTAATAAATAATTGTTTTATTGAACCTTTTTCTTGAATTTAATGTACCTATTAGTTACAAAATTAATTAAAAATTTTAAATTAAAAATAAATAAAATTTATGTAAAAAATGGCTAATCTACACACATATATAAAACAAAACGCAAAAAAATATGGGGTACTTGCAAAAATAGCAAAAACAATTATAATAATAGAGCCCTACATCTTTTAAATTGCAAAAGTAGTAAATTTAAAAGCAGATAATCCTTTGATAACCTCAAAATATGTATGTCTTGTATTATTATTATTATTATTATTATTATTATTATTATTATTATAA
>JBBPDI010000029.1:16653097-16679222 GCA_037974545.1 Cucumis variabilis | reverse complement strand
ACATACATATAACACACAAATGGAAAAAAAAAAAAAAAAAAAACGACCTCAAGATGACGGACGGCAACGTCGACGACGACAACAACGGACAGACGGTGACAATGGACAGACGACAACGACTTTCTCCCTCGATCGATTTCTCCCTCTCTCTTAAATTTCAAAATTTTTTTCTTCAACCGTGAGATCCCCAAATGGAAACTGGGTTAAAATAGGCAGGACTTTCTGTGACGTCTTTGAAAACGTCGCGGAAAAAGGGTTTACGCGACGCAGTGTCGCAGAAAGTGGGCACAACGAATTTATTTTCGTTCCACATTCTGTAACGTCTGTCAGACGCACATCGCAAAAATATTGCATGAAAATCAAATGTTTCCACTTTCTGCGACGTGGAGCCATTCACGTCGCAGAATCCCGATAATCCATGACGTAACATCGTGGATCCTTTATGTAATCGGTGACGTCCACCTAGCCATGTCACAAAAAGCGAGAAAACAAATTTTTTACTTTCCACTTTTTGTAGTGCCACGTCGTGGATTCTTGGAATTCTACGACGTGTATGGCTTCACGTCGCGGAAAGTGGAAACGTTTGATTTCTGTGCATCTTTCCGTGACGTGGAAGCTTCTCAGCGTCGCAGAAAGTGTATTCTACGAATTTAAATTTTTCACTTTCTGCAATGTGGATGACACAACGTCGCGGAATCCCATGAATCCGCGATACATGTGCTTTGCACATCGTAGAAAGTTAAAATCATTTCTTCTATATTAAAATTTCTACGACGTGGAGAGGCTGTGCGTCGCAGAAAGCCGTGTACGACGACGTCGTGAGCGCGACATCGTTAAAAGTCTCTTTACATCGACGCACGTTTAAGCGACGTCGTTTTTGGCATCGCAATAAGTCCTATTTCTTGTAGTGTTAGATATTTCATTAATTGGTGAACTAAATAGGCAAACAAAACAAAAATTTGGATGACTTACTATATAACATTATATATGTGTTATTGTATATATGAAGTGGTATATATATGTAAGCAATAGAATGGAATAAAAAGTTAACACGTACTAAGTAAAGTACGATGCAATTTAATGACGAATAATGCAACAAATTGAAAAAGAAAACTAACTAAAAGTTTAATGAGAACGAAAGGCCAAAATAAACCGAAGACCAAATAGGAAACGATAAAGAACGATATTGAAAATACACGAATTTATGGAAGAAAGGAACGAAATTGAAGGATGAAGTAAACGGTGTGGAAAATACGAATTCATTGCTAGAAGAAAAGACCAAAAAATTGAAGGATGAAGTGGTTGTCGACGTCAGATGGAAGCTTTTAGAATGTTAACGTGGTGTTGATAATATGTTATACAATTATATTTAATTATTATATTATTCCATATTAGAAAATATTTTGTTTTATACTTAATTAAAAAACTATTTTTAATTTATTTCCATAATAAAGTTACACATTTAAATGAGGAACTTATCAAAATCATAATTATTATACTATTCCATATTAGAAAATATTTTATTTTATACTTAATTAAAAAACTATTTCTATTTTATTTCCATAATAAAGTTACACATTTAAATAAGAAACTTATCAAAATCATAATAAATTGAATTTAATGTGAATAAATAAATAATTTAAATTTAATTTCGAATATTATATAATTAATGATGATGATAAGGTTATAATTGTCCAAAACTTATACGAATTCCTATTTAAGAAAATAAATTTTAGTTTAGGACATTTATGAAATTTAATAGTTAATTTAGGTGTTTTGTCTAAATCTTTCAAACTAAAATGCGATCCAAATTTTTAAAATAAATGTTTGATCTATTCTTTAGGATTAAAACACAAAAACTCCATTGAAAAACTAAAACCAAAAAAACCATCCAATGCAAATGAAGATGGAGTGAATAGATGAGTATGCTACAAAAAGTTGAAGAAACGAGGGGAAAATAGTTCGTTAGAGACCATAGATTAGAAGATATGGAATTTTTAAATCAAAACGATAAAAAACAAAACAAGATAAAGAAGTGAGTCTTTTTTTTTTAAAGAAAAAGGTGAGATTCGATATTTAGACAAAGGGATGTGAATACATTGAAATTAAATATAATGTGTTGAATAAGAAATTTTGATATCAATCACAAATTGTTACTAAATTAATGATGAGAAATACAAATAATTGAATTTGGGACTAATTAAAAAAATTCACATTTAACCCAAATTAAAATTGAAGACATAAATTGGTCAATTCTGATGATGCCACATGCTTTCATTATGACTGTTGGATCAAGTTAATTATTTTTTGTCAAATTAAATATTATTTACTTGGACTAAGTTTAATTGAGCAAACAAAATAAACTTAATTTAGCTCAAAAACTAAATATGATCCAAATTCATGTGGTTGAGCCCATGGGTCTGGTTCATGGACCAGCTATCCTCAAGCTCATAAAGTCCACCAGAAAACTCTATAAATAGAGGAGTTATCCTCATTTGTAAGGGTTGGAAAATTTTAACTCTAGAAGGTCTAGGAAGAATTCTCCCAAGAGCTAGAAGACTCCATAATTTCTAAAGCCAACCACCCTTAAAGATTAAAACTCCTTTGAAGATACAAGTTTTCTTCCAAGACTCCAACCTCAAGAACATCACGTGATCCGCTTCCTTAAATCAAGCGTAAGCATCCAACCGAGAGAGAATCAGAGGATCAAATTCTAGAGATCGAACCACATCGTATCAAATCAACATAAATGCAATATCAACACAAGTTCAACTCCATGAATCAAATTTCTCTAGAAATATCATGCGAACAAATTGGCACATCAAGTGAAACCTAACTACCTCTTATTTCTCTCTCTTCATCCAAATCTACAAACAAATCAACGGCACTAAAGAAAGCTGCATCCAAATCTTCTGTTGAAAGTGACACTTACACAGGACCTTTCACTCATAGACGTTTTAAGGGGATCATCCAAGAGTAGGGTCAAGGTTTTACCATCGCACAGAGCATCCTTAAGCAATTGATAGAGTCTCCTAAAGCTGAAATTGTCATCAAAGAAAATCCTATATATGATAACTCTGATTCTGCCTCTATCAAGTCAAAGAGAGAAGCACACCCTGATATGATGTCTGTCATGATGGTTGATGTAACGATCGAGGCTACCATGATAGAGATGGAGCAAAAAATTTATCTTCTAATGAAGGTTGTTGATAAACAAGACCACGAAATCGCAGCTTTAAGAGAGCAGATGTAGACTTATGAAACTATTGAACCGAGTCAAACTCTTGTTGTTAAAGCTAGTGACAAAGGGAAGAATATGGTTCAAGAAAATCAACTACAACAACAATCAATTTCTGTGGCTTCCCTCTCAGTTCAGCAATTACAAAATATGATCACGAACTTCATCAGAGCTCAATATGGAGGCTTGTCCCAGACTTCTTTCATGTATTCTAAGCAGTACATCAAAGGAATTGACAACTTGAGAATGTCGCTTGGATACCAACCTCCAAAGTTTCAACAATTCGATGGAAAGGGCAACCCAAACCAGCACATCGCCCACTTTGTCGAAACATGTAAGAATGTAGGATCAAGAAGAGATCAACCAGTTAGGCAGTTCGTTCGAAGCTTGAAAACCAGTTTGTTCGAAGAGAGCCAGTAATCAATTACATCAATTGATAAAGGGCTATAAGTCTTGACTACAAGGATCGACTCATCGAACTGTCAACTGTAAAAATGTTCTCAGTAGGCATGCACTGGGGAACTCCTCTACATTCTACAAAGAATAAAGACCCACAGATTTGAAGAGCTGGCAACTCGGGATCATGATATGGAGTTAAGCATTGTCAGCAAAGGAACTAAGGATTTTCTTATTTCTGAAGTAAATAAAGACAGGAAATAGACGAAGGGTGCCGAAAAGATAGTGAAAAGCACCGTAAAAGAATCTATGGTCATAAACACGATCCAACGGAAGTTATCCAAAATAAAGGAAGCAAGAGCTGAGAAGAAAGATGATGGAAGCGAGAGGCGACGTCTGACTTTAAAAAAAAGACAGAAGAAAGTTTACTCATTTTCTGATTCAGATATTGCAAACATGCTAGAGCAACTACTGGAGAAGCAGCTGATTTAGTTGCTGGAATGTAAGTGACCTGAGCAAATAGAAAAGATAGATGATTCCAACTACTGCAAGTATTATCGGGTCATCAGTCACCCAGTAGATAAATGTTTTGTGCTGTAGGAGCTAATTCTAAGGTTGGCTCGGAAGAAAAAGATAAAGCTAGACTTGGAGGAGGTAGGTCAAACAAATTCTGCTATAGTGACGATAATGTTATAGGCTTCTCCATCAAGATTGATTTTTCAGCAAAGAGAAAGCTTGGTCCAGTTCGGGACCTTTGAGCCTATAGTTGTCCAATCCTATCAGAAAGCTACAGTTAAGGATCCTCAAAACAAAGAAAGATTGATCGAAGAAGACGATGAATGGTGAATTGTTGTGACTTGCTGAAAGAAAAGACAGTCGACTTCGACCCAAAAAGAGTCCTGCTCCTTCCAAAATTATAGAAGAGGGAATAGGGCTCAAAAGAATAAGAGAAAGAAGAAGACTTAGAAGCCTAAGTTCGTGTAGGAGGAAGACAAGGATTTCCCTTTACCTCAGCATTGAGGAACCTTGACGGACTTCCTTCTAACAAACTTCCTTTGTGATCATGAGTATGAAGTCCTAGAAGTTGGTACATGTCATACTATCAATGCAATGGAGGAAGAAAGCATCCCACCAAGATTACTAGAAGAGGAGAGAGTGTTAAAAGACCTATCAAGAGCATCAAGTTCGAGTGTGTTGATTGCTACATACGAGAGTGCTCCTCATTGGATATCTATAGATTTCTCATATCAAGATTTGTTGTTGGGATCTAAACTCCATAATAGATCCTTGTATGTTTCTGGATACGTTCAAGAATAGAGAGTCGATCAGATTCTATTAATAATGGATCAGCTGAAAACATAATGTGGAAGTCGACTATGACACAATTAGGCATCTTGATGGATGAGCTCTCAAATAGCAAACTGGTAATCCAAGGTTTCAACTAAGGCAACCAAAGAACAATAGGCATGATACGCTTATAACTCACAATTGGCGACCTTAAGGCTAGTGCATTGTTTCATGTCATAGACTCAAGGATCACTTATAAGTTGTTATTCGATCATCCTTGGATTCATGAAAATGGAGTAGTAACTTTGATATTGCATCAATGCTTTAAATTTTATAAAGATGATATAAAGACGGTTGAAGCCCACTCTAACCCGTTCTCAGAGGCTGAGTCTCACTTCCTAGATGCAAAGTTTTATTTGAAGAATGATATATCTTAAAAGCTTTGCCTGCAAAATTTTTTCTTGTAAAAAGAGAAGATAATTCATAGCTGAAATCACTTGCAAGCAGGGAACCACATGAAAGTATAAGAATCTTTAACTTTGGAAAGGGTAAAGCATACACTGGCAGCACAAAGAGTATGATCTTCAAAAATGAAAAGACTTGAAACCCACCGATTTTCCACTATGTCCCTCTGTCAAGGCACAAGAAAGGTGAGTCACCGTTCGTGGAGTCTCCAAAAGGCTTGAAGGTTATGACATCAAAGTCTTATAAGAAAGCTTCACTACACCACTAAGATAACGAAGTAGGAGATAAGGATAGACCAGATTGAAGAAAACTTTCTCCAAAGGCTAATGAAAGACGGATTCGACCCCAAGGCTTACAAATTGATGGCAAAAGCAGGTTATTACTTCACAGCTCACGTCAAGTTCAAAAGCTTGAAAATTCATGATCGACCTGAGCTCTCCTCAACTCAAAAGAAGCTTTTACAAGAATGGTATGCTATATCTGTGTCGAGAAAAAGAATTGAATACAAGTCACCAGAGCCAATCCATATAACTAGAAAGGGAAAGGAAAGAGCGGTTGACAGCAATCATATAACTATAGAGGAGGTTGATAGTACGGAAGTAAAAGGAGGTGATAGTAAGAGAACCTCAACATTTGATCTAATTAGACCACCTATTGCACGTACCCTCAGTATTTGAAAGACTAAGCATGACAAAGGCAAAAAGAGAAAGTCACCAATCAGCGTTAAGCCTTGAACGACGTTCGATCTTTCGAAGGCTAAGTACAACCTATAAAAAATAGAAAAGCACATGTCAGACCTTGACGACTACAAAACCATCAATCTTTGGAAGGCTAGGCATGGTTAAAAAGAAAAATGGACAAGCACCCCATTTTCTAATTTTTAGTCATCTTGGGGATGGAGTCCCACATGTCAACACTGGTTCCAGCATAGATACAAAGAAGAAGGAATCAACATCTCACGCATCAATTTGGCATCGAATTAAGGATGCAGACGTCAAGAATTTTCATGATAAGAAGTTTCCTTACGAGGAAAAGGGAGAGGGAGGAATTCATAGCAATGTTCTTTCTCGAATAAAAAGAAAAACCTTTGTTACTCTCAATACAAGTAAAGGTTCGCTGAAGGTGAACAGACATAATGTTATACTAACTAATCCTAAAAAGAAAAGCTTAAAACAAGGAGATGGTGAAACCTCGTGTCATCAAATCACCATTATTGAGGAATTAGAGATTGGAACTCCTGAAGAAGACACGAAAGATGCCCTACAGAGTTTAGAGGATGGTGACCAATCTACTGTAAATAAGCTAAAAGAGGTGAACCTTGGTATAATATAGAAACCACGCCCAACTTTTATTAGTGCATCTCTTTCTAGTGAAGAAGAAGATAAATACATGAGTTTTCTCATCGAGTATAGGGACATCTTTGCGTGATTGTATAAGGAGATGTCAAGACTTGATCCAAAAGTAGCACTCCATCATCTCTCAATTAAACCAGGGTATCAGTCGATTAAACAAGCACAACGATGTTTTCGACTAGAGCTTATTCCTATATTGAGGTTGAAGTCAACAAATTGATTGAAGTAAGATTCATTTGCAAGGTCAAATATCCAACGTGAATAGCAAACATTATCCTTGTAAAAAAAAAGAACGGGAAGCTTCGCGTTGGGTAGACTTTTTGACTTGAATAATGCATGCCCTAAAGATTATTTTCCTTTGCCCATCACAAAAATCATGGTTGATGCAACTATTGGACACGAGGTGTTATCTTTTATGGATGGGTCGTCTGGTATAACCAAATATGAATGGCTCTATCAAATGAAGAAATAACAATCCTCAGGACTCCAAAAGGAATATGCTGTTACAAGGTGATGCCCTTCGGATTGAAAAAATGATGGTGCTACTAATTAACACGCTATGCAGAAAGTGTTTTATGATATGTTGCATAAGCATGTCAAGTGCTATGTTGATGACCTTGTGGTCAAATCCAAGAGACTGAAAGACCATTTGAAGGACCTAAAAGTTGAGTTTTATCACTTGCGACAATATCAGTTGAGGATGAACCCTCTCAAGTGCGCATTTGGTGTGACTTTAGAAAAGTTTCTTGGCTTCATTGTAAGGTGTTGAGCGATCAAAATAGACCAATCCAAGATTGATGTCATTTAGAAGATGCCAAGGCCAAAAAATTTGCATGACTTAAGAAGTCTCTAGGAGCTCCAGTACCTGGCCAGCCATTAATACTATACATTGCTGCACAAGAAAGGTCCTTAGGAGCATTGTTGGCGCAAGAGGAGAAAAATGGAAAGAAGCATGCTCTCTACTATCTAAGCAGAACCTTAGTCGGAGCTGAAGTTAACTATTCTCCCATTGAAAATATTTTCCTTACACTTTTCTTTGCCATTGATAAGTTGAGACTTTTTTATGCAAGCCTTCACAGTTTATCTAGTGGCAAAGGTTGACCCTTTAAAGTATGTTTTGTCCAGGACAATCATCTCTGGACACTTCGCTAAATGGATAGTTCTACTCCAACAATATGGCATTGTTTATATTCCAATAAACACGATAAGAGGACAAGCATTGGAAGACTTTTTAGTAGACCACTCAATTTCGTTGGATTAGAAGTTATGTGAAGACTTTCTAGACGATGAAGTTTTCTTCACGAAATTTATGGAACCTTCGACTATGTAGTTTGATGGTGCAACACGAAGAAGTGGTATGGAGGCAGACATCATCCTCATTTTTCCTAAGAAACATATGTTGCCTTATAACGCGAGCTGAACTGTGCTTGAACAATGTGGCTGAATATTAGGCTTTGATAATTAACCATCAAATGGCGTTAAAAATTGAAGTATCATTCGTAGAAATTTATGATGATTTAAAGTTGATAATTAATCAACTCTCCCTTCAGTATGATGTGAAACATGAAGACTTAAAGCCATATTTCGCTTATGCTTGAGAATTGATGGAAAGGTTTGATTGCGTGATTCTGGAACATGTCCGAAAGCAGAAAATAAGAAAGCAAACACATTGACAAATTTGGCCACTGTCTTGACGATGTTGGATGATGTAACTCTAAATATACCACTTTTTCAATGATGGATTATGCCTCCAATTATATCTGAATGTCATGAGGTGAACGTGACGACATCCCATTTGATTGATGAAGAGGATTGACATTAACCCATCGTAGAGTATCTTGAACATAGAAAGCTTCCAAATGATACCTATTATAAAATAAAGGATTAAAGAAGAGTTGCACACTTCATTATTAAGGGAATCTTATATCGTCATTCTCTTGAAGGACTTTCCTTCAATGTCTTGGAAAGGAAGAGTCGATAAGAACTCTAAAGAAAGTGTCTGCAGGTATTTGTGGAGCACTTTCAATAGGGACCAAAGCTTCAATTCAGTCTAAGAAGAATGGACTACTACTAGACTAAGATGATCCAAGATTCAATGGACTATGCAAAGAAGTGTGAAGCTTGTTAATACCATGCAAACTTGATACACTAACCTCTAGAGCCTCTTCATCCAACTGTGGCTTCCTGGCCGTTCAAGACTTAAGGACTCGATCTGGTTGGCCTCATTAATGGCTTCCTAGCCGTTAAATCCTTGCAGCAATAGACTATTTTTTTAGGTCAGCTAAGGTCATTCCCTAACGATAAGTCAAGAAAGAGAACATGGCGGACTTTATTCAAATGCACATCATCTATCGATACAGTATTCCTCACTAGATCGTGACATCTAATGGAAGGCAATTCTCCAATAACATGATAGACAAATTATGTGAAAAATTCAAGTTCAAGCAATATAAGTCATCGATGTACAAAACGCAATTGCGAATGGGCTACAATAAGTATTCAACAAAACGTTATGCAATCTTCTAAAGAAAATTGTCTCCAAGTCAAAGAGGAATTGACAAGAAAGGATTAGTGAAACATTGTGAGCTTATCGAACCACTCATTGCACTCCTACAGGGGTTACACCATATTCACTTGTTTATGGTGCAGAGGTTGTCCTTCCCCTTAAGAGAGAAATTCCACCCTGGATAATGGCAATTCAAGAGGATATAACTACTGAAGACAATGCTAATTATGCCTTCAAGAGTTAGAAGCACTTGACGAAAAAAGATTAGAAGCTTAACAAGCACTGGAATGTTATCAAGAATGAATGTCTAAGGCTTTTGCAAACATGTAAATCCCTGATCATTTCAAGTTCAATGTAGTGCTTGCAATGAGAAGACCTATCATCACGATGAGGCATATGGAGAATAAGTTCACACATAAATAGAACGAACCCTACATCGTTAAAGTTTTTACGAATAGAGCAGACAAAATCATCGATCAAGATAGATTACGAATTGGCCCCATCAACGACAAATTTCACAAAAAAAATTTATGCTTAATTTTGTTGTGTAAAAAAAAATATTACACTTGAACTACGTTATGACTTGATCCTTATACTATATAAAGGGTACATAGGCAGCTTAAGAAAAACCTTAAGTTCAGTAAAAAAAAAAAACTTAAACTATGTTATGACTTGATCGCTATATTATAAAGGATACTAGGCTGTAAAACCCCAGAATTTCTTAAACCGTTGGAAATTGCAAAGATTAGTCAAGGACAAGAGAAAATGAAATTTATGGAAAAGAAGGTAAAATACTTAGAATTTAGGTTTAGGTTTAAGGGTAAGAGAAAAGTTGAGAAATTAGGCTAAGTGTCAAAAGTTAAGTCATTAGGCGTTTGGAGGTTATATGGACAGTAAAAGAAAGCTAGAAAACCTCTAAAGAAGTGACAATGGGCGGAAAGATGAGGCTTAAAAACCTTTACGCATAAGTGGTTGGTCATGTTTTGGCATTTGGTGTAAGGGCCATGTACCTAAGAAGAAAATATAACCTCTAAAGAGATTATCTAGGGTTGGGTTAGGTGAGAAGCATGCTAGACGAGAAGACATTTAGAGGTTAGGATGGCCGAGGAGAGCCTGTCCATGTGAGGAAGGCTTGCGGTCAAGTATTGAAAGGTTGTCACGCGAGGAAGCCTTGCTTGGCATTTTGGCTTAGCAATTAAAAGGTTAGTTAGGGGAGGAAGGCTTGACTATGTGAGCAAGTTAGGCAGTGGCCAAGGTCTATGCGAGAAGACTTGGAGATTAGGCATATGAGTAGAACATAAATGTGGTATGATGAGGGCATTCGGTTAAAAGTAAGTGTAAGTGTCATTACCATGTCACCAAGAATTTTGCAGCCAAAGATGACGTGGAGGAGTTCCTGAGGTGTAAGTACATGCTTAAGAGGTGAGTCTAATCAAGATTAAGTGTCACCTTAATCGTATGCAAAGGACTCTATAAATAGGTAAACTTCAACAATAGATTTCTCACAACTTACTTGTGCAAAATTACTCAAATAAGTCTTGAAAGTTCAGAAATTTTGTCTAGTTTGTGAGTGATAGCTGTTATGCATTTTGGATTCAAGGAAGTTTGCGTTTTTTATCAAGAGAAGGCAAGAAGTCATTTCTCAGATGAATCTGAGCAAGGTGCATTCCAAGTGGGCAACAAGATTCGTCTTTCGGAATTTGATTCTAAAATTTTGAGGTAAGAAAGTTTTCTAATTTTAGAGAAATTTTATAGAAAGGAAATTTTGTCAAAAGAGTTATAGATTTTATTTTAAAGATGAGTCATATTTTTTGTAGTAAATCAATGTTTGGATAGTGGTCGAGAGTCATGCATGTGTAGACAAGAAGGGCTTGGCATTTTAGTCATAGAGGTTACTTTGGGTCAGGTTGCATGCATATGATAACGTCATGGCACAGTCAAGTTGCAAAACTCACACTCAGGCTACACGTATGACCCTACGTTAAGAGGTTAGCACGACACATGGTGTGCGGGAAGCACCAACATGCGCACCATGCATGCGAAGGGCATTGGGTAGGCAGCAAGCATGTCCGCGACAACCCCATAGTGAGGTTAGCACGCGGCATGCACCCCACCTCAGTGAGGTTAGCATACGATAGGCCCTAGGGCTATGCACGAGCATGTAACCCCTTACACCATGTCAATGGACTTTTTTCGAGCTGTTTTACGTTGTCTTGATATTTTTAGAAATTGTATGGGAAATTTTGGATATTTTGATGTTCAAAGAATTAATGAAGGATGAAATATTAATTTTTCAAGATAAAGAGGATTATGAGGAATTTTCGGTCAAGGATCTATACAAGTATTGTGAGTAATATCATGTTTTCTAAATGTTATTGTTAAAACATGTTTTCAAGCTTTACAAAATAGTTTGTAAATGGTTGGTAAACATGATCTCAAGTTCTTATACAAGTCATGTTATTGATAAATGTTCATTGAAATAATATTTCTAAGCTACGTTATGATTTCATGATTCACGAGAATATTTTAAAATACATTCAAGAAAATATTTCATGTTTTCAAATATTTTGACCCATGTCCGAATATATCATGAGACCTATTGTCTACATGTGGTTAACTCCATACTTATAGTATGGTTGACGAACCTATTTTTAACTATCGACCATCAGGAAGGATATATTTTATACCTTAAAAGGAGCAGGGTTAGCTACCCATAGACTGTCCCATCTTCAGACAAAGGGGTAAATACTGCCTGTGGCTATAGAGGATTGTCTTCGAAAAGGTATGCAAATGTTTCAAGTTTCATGATATGATTATTTACTCTTAATGTATTCAAGCTTCAATTTTATACTAGAATATTTATGAAAATTTTATTTTATAAAATTGTTGCTCACTAAGTCTTTTGACTTGCCCTTTAAAAAATGTTTTTACACTTTCCAATTACAGATTGTGGATCTTTTCGTACTAAATATACGATTGCTAAGCCAACTTAGTTTTCATTATGCAAGGACATTATTTTGTTTCAAAATAGTTATATGAATGTTCAAATACTTATATATTCATGCTTTGTTTTTTATCCATGTTACATTTTATAAAAAATTTCTAGTAGCTCACACTACGGGATAAAGTATTTCAAGTTAAAAGACTTTTGCTATTGATTGTTTTGCGGTTCCATGTCATGTGTCAGTAAAGGTTATTTTGGAGGTGAACGACTTTCGCTGACATCACTCCATATCTCGGGACAAGCAAATAGGTGTTCGAGGCGGGGTGTGACATAGGCAACTTAAGAAAAACCTTAAGTATAATCTAGAAAAAAAAGTTGAACTACGTTATGACTTGATATCTATAAGGGTATGTAGGAAACTGAAAATAAATCTTAAGTTTAGTCATACATAAAACAAGAGCAGTGTTATGACCACGTAAAGCATGGTACTAGCAATTGATGGCGTTCATTCTCATTAAAGAATATCAACTTCAAGTTCAAGATGTTCTTCTGGGGCCAATATAACAAATCAAAGTGGTGATGCATTAGGCTTCAGATGCTACAAAGTTAGAAGCTTATAAGGGGCATCACTCCTCCGAAGTTCAACATTCAATCTTCTAAGATCAGAAATTCCTCAAAATCAAATTCTAAGGCTTTGTTGATGTTTCTTGAAATTCAAGTTCAAACAAGTTTAGAAGTTTTATTGAATCAATTTTGAGACTTTGTTAATGTTTCTTGAAAGTAAAGTTCAGACAAGTTTAGAAGTTCCTCGCTTTGTTGATGTTTCTTGATATTCAAGATTCAGACAAGTTTAGAAGTTCATTTTGAGAAATTTGTTGATGTTTCGTGAAATTCAAGTTCAATAAGTTTAGAAGTTCCTCACAATCAATTTCTAAGGCTTTGTTGATGTGTCTTGAAATTGAAGATTCATATAAGTTTAGAAGTTCATTATGAGGAATTTGTTGATGTTTCCTAAAATTCTAGTTCAAATAAGTTTAGAAGTTATTCATAATCAATTTTTGAGACTTTGTTGATGTTTCTTGAGATTGAGGGAAAAAAAGAGAAAAAAAACTTTCAAACAAGTTTAGAAGTGCAAATGATGGAGAAAAAAAGAAGAAAAAAAGAGAGAGAGCTCACCTTTTGAAAATATGTCTAGAAGTAAAACGAAGATGTCTGATCGTTCCTACTGGGGAGGTGGATCTAACATAAAATGCTCGATTGTCCCCGAGTAGAAGTTGGATTGCTGACGACGAAGTAGAACCAAGACGCTTGATCATTCCTACTAGGGAGGTGGATTGAACAGTAAATCCTTGATCGTCCCTTAGTAGAAGTTAGATCGTTGACGGCAAAGTCACTCCTGCAAACGATTGCACAAAAGAAAATATATTACCATTAGTTCCAGTAAAAAAAAAAGGACAAAAAGTTAGAAGAAAAAAAAAGAGAAATGGAGAACATAAGTTTTTTTTTTTCATACCTTTCATTTGCTTGATGAGGAATGAACAATCAAGATGTGGAAGTCCAATTCTTAACAGGATTAGGAATTAATGATATTTAATTCTTTTTTTAATAATACATAAAAGATAATTCAATTATATTATCTTTTTTTTAAAAAAAATCATTTTGGGATAAATTTTGAATTTTATTTTTGAGATAAAAAATATTTAAATATTTAAAAAATTTTAGATTTTTAGATTTTATTCCCAATTTTAAAATTAAAATTCGGGTTCAAAATCCAAGTAAAATTAACTTGCACATATGACCTTTTCTTTATCTCAAATTTAAATTCGAGCCATAAATCCAACTTTATCCCAAGATTGAGACCCTCATTTTTATCTCAAATTAAAATTGGCTATTACAAATTCTTGTGCATCCTAAAGACAAATTAGGGTGTGGTAGAAACCTCATCCTTATTTCAAATTAAAATTTGATTATGTTTCAAAATTTATTTCAAAAATCAAATTTAGATTTTTATCCTCAAATCAAATTAAATTACAGATAAAACCTTGAACTTTTCTCAAATTAATTAAGGGTTGGTCATATTTGAATGCTTATTTCAAATTTAAATCAAACTCATGTACTAAATTCTAAGTTTGACAAATTTGATGTGTTGACTTGAGCAAAAAAAAAATGCTCGTATTTTGACTTCAAATTTATCTTTTTTGAGATTCATTCACTCACATACGCGCATAAATCTCGAAAGGAAACAATTGTTGAATAAGGAATTCTGATACCAATCACAAACTGTAACATTATTTACTAAATTAATTATGAAAATACAAATAATTGCATTTGGGACTAATTAAAAAAATTGACATGTGTCCCAAATTAAAATTGAATACATAAATTGGTCAATTCTGATGATGCCACATGTTTTCATCATGACCGTTGTACCAAGTTAAATATTTTAGTCTAATTAAATATTATTTACTTAGGTTAAATTCAATTAAGGAAAAAAAATAGGTTTAATTTAGCCTAAAGGCTAATATGACCTAAATCTATGTGGTTGAGCCCATAGGTCTAGTCTGTTGACCAACCATGCTCAAGCTCATAAAGTCCTCCAAAGAACTTTATAAATAAAGGATTTCTCCTCATTTGTAATGGTAAAAAACTTTTAACTCCAGAATGTCTAGAAAGAGTTCTCCCAAGAGCAAGAAGACTCTCAACTCTTGAAATCGATCACCCTCAAAGATTGAATCTCCTTTGAAGATACAAGTTTTCTTCCAAGACTCCAACTTCAAGAACATCACGTGGTTCACTTCCTCAAATCAAGCGTAAGCATCCAACTGAAAGAGAATTAGAGGATCAAATTCTAGAGATCGAATTACATCGCATCAAATCAACATAAATACAACATCAACACAAGTCCAACTCCATGAATTAAATTTTTCCAGAAATCCCGTGTGAACATAATGTTTATAACATTTTAGGATAGAAAGAAAGTGGAAGTGAAATATTTTATTAACATTTTAATTTTTTAACCAAATTCTCCAATGGAAAATAAAAAGATATTATATTAGCACTGTAATTGATATGATAGTTCGAAAAGTGAGGTTTATAGTTGATATATATGTTGTTGAAGAAAATATACAGAACAAAAAAAAAAGCAAATAATGACTAATAATTGATAGGGATTGAAGTTATTGAGAATAAAAAAACAATTAATCTTAATTATTGATGGAAATTTAGACATGTGTAGCAGAATATGGATAAAAACCTACTTTGATTGCATCTAACAATTTAGAAATTAACATGCATGGAACTATCCTAATCAAAACTAGGATTTAATAAAAATCATACCTTCGTAGCTTCGAATCACTAGTAATCTCCTCACTTCCTAAGCTTAGACCATCAATAATGTTGACCTGTTATCCTCTGGAATCATAAACAGGTTGTAGGACCCGATAAGTGTAGGATTGAAATAAGAGAGAAATGAAAATTAGGATGAAAAGTGGTCAATCTTTTAGGTGAGTTATAGTGGAAAAATTTAGCAAAAAATAAAATTGTCAGAAGTTTTTCTAAAATAATTTTCAAAATCCATTTTACAAAAATTTTACATGCAAAATGCATGTCTTTGATTCACCATGGTCTAACACGTCACAAAGCACTAACCATATATCATCTCATACAACCACATAGCCCAATAAGAGTTAGTAGGATTATCCAATAAAATGTTTGATTTTTCCACTAACTTTAGTCAAAGGGCAAAATGATCTTTTCAACTTAGACTATTCAATCCAAAAGTCAACATTTTGATTTTTTTACCATTTCGTTTGTCTTCAGTAATTTTGACCTACTAATCATGAATGTGCAATCATTTTCTAGAAATTCAAATCATATTTGAATATAAGGCCAATCAAAGTTTAACTTTTCAAGTCAAAAGTCAACTATTTCCTTATAACTTTGACCATTTCCATCCATTCCGAGCTTTCAAATATGAATCCACATTCATATGCTTGATATTTAAATGAGATTTAAGCATAAAACTCTGTCTTTTAAATGATCATCGATAATTATATCGAATATACTATTGAAATTTATATCATAAAACTCGTTTGTAGTTTAAAATTATATTACATTCAATAAAGTGGTTATTGAGGACTTATTAGTGAAAATAGAATACTATAATCTTGAATCCAATAAATTAAGATTTTGAGGCTATCTAGTGATTTGAACTTTATGTAGAGACATAAACATGGATTAAGTTCGAGTATATCGTCCAAACAGTCTATAATGTATAAATAAGGTTAGACACCTTTTTTTGGTAACATTATGGATGCTGCCGCTTTGTAGTTAGTAAAAACGATGTGATTTTGAATCGTTCATATAGAGACATGAAAGTGGGGGCATCCTATTTAAAGAGTTTACATAAAGACAAGAACCATGAAATATAGTCACTTTTAAGTTATAACACCGTTGACTGTATAAAACTGACTATTTCGATTATTGATAACTTAAGTAACTTAATCTTAATCCTGAGCTGACTATGAACTTCCATTCAAGAGAAATTATCATTAGAAATGAAAAGGTAAGGACAGCTCATCAGCCTTGGCTCAATAATCCTCTCATTTCAGGGGTAAGATTGGATGGATAGTTAGGGACATAGGGTGCATGACAGAATTCACTCCTACCCGCTTTAGGGTTAGTACATAAGTTGTTCCCTTAAGGACTGAATCCAATTCTTGCACAAAAGGTCTCACCCTCTTATTGGCTCGAAGAGGAATTCAGTTTATAAGTTGGAGGACCTAAAACCAATTGTTCTTTAGTGGATCAATGGGACTTAAAGAGCAAGATGTAGTCTCTGGGTAAAATTATATTTTGACCCAATCAAGGTTATGAACAACCCGTGAAGAATTAACTTACTTATCTAGGTTATATCAGATAGACAGAAATATATCTATAGTGAGAAGAGTGTAACTACGGGACTTTAATGGAATGGCCCGTTAGTTAAAAAATGTTGATTAGCTAAGTCTAAAAGGATTTAGTCAATTAATCTCAAATCGTTGGAGTCCATGATCTATAGGTCCATTAGGTTCCCCTTCTAGCTCATATGGAATTAACTTAAAATAATATGATGGAATAATTTCAATTGTTCGAATTAGGTAAAGAGAGAAAAATCGACGAATATATGTAATATAGTCGTTGTCAATTTTAAATAGAGCTTTATGCTTAAATATGATTTAAATATTAAAAATATGAATACAGATTCATATTCAGAAGCTTGAAATTGATGAAAATGATCAAAGTTGTAAAAAATTCAAAATATTGACTTTCACATTGAAAAGTCAAACTTTAATCCGCTTTAGATTCAAATGTGATTTGAATTTTAGAAAAATGAATATAGATTCATGCTTGAGAGGTTGAAATTAGTAAAGATGGACAAAATGTTGACTTTTGACTTGAAAAATTCACAGTTTGAGTTCAATTTAAATGGCAAAATGACCATATTTGTGAAACCCAAAAATTCAAAGATCTTTGGAACTTGTTAAGTTTTAGCAAAAGAGAAAAGAAGATTTGGAGGAAAAGAAGGTAAAAATTCTTAGGAAGGTATTAAGGTTTTATATTTATGTCAAGATAAAAAAAATTGGAATTTTTTTTTTGATAAATGTCAAAGAAGGAAATGTTAGGCATTTAGAGGTTAAGTGGGCGGCAAAAGGACATCGAATAATCTCTAAATGACACTTATTGGACGGCAAGGTAAGCGTTGAAAACCTCTAAGCTAGCATTTGATATATATGCTAGGCAGCTAAAAGATGAAAAAATAACCTCCTAGAACATGTCTAGGCGTTTTGGATGGCTTGGCAGCTTGGGACATGCTAGGCAAGAAGGATGTCGTAAGAGGTTGGTAGGGCATCTAAGTTTGACGAAAAGGATGGATTAGAGGTTAGTGTGGCATGGGCATGTGTTTTGGAGCTTACAGCCATGTCAAGAAAGGATATAGAGGTTATTATGTGCTAGGCAAGAAGGCATTGTGAGGTTAGCAAGTATGAGTAGGGTGGCAAGGCTATGCAAGGAAGCCTTGATTGCGAGATGATGGACTAAGTGCTTAGTAGGTGAGATGATATGACATTGAGCATTTTGGTTGAGCGGCCAAAGTTATGCAAGAAGAACCATAGAGGTTATTTAGACATTTGACAAGACTAGCCATTTTGGACAACTACGTGGCAAGGTTATGTTAATTGGTTTAAAGCTAATCTAGATGTTCAAATTAAATTACATGCATTTTACGGCCAAGGAGGAGATGAAATGGAAGCATGAGGAGTAATAAGTAAGAGGTGGATTAAGCAAGGAGGACGTGTCAATTCATTTTCATGCAAGGATCTCTATAAATAAGCAACTTCAATCAACGAATTCTCACAACTCACTCATGCCATTTCTTTCAAATTACTTCTAAAACATTAAAAACTGTGTCTAGTTTAATGAGAAGGGTTGCTGAGAAATTTAAAGGAAGGAAGTTTGGTGTTTTGATCAAGAATAGGCAAGAAGGTCGTTCTGAAAAAGAAACTCAGCAAAGTGTGTTTCCAAAAGGCTATAGAACTTGTCTTTTGGGATTTGGTTATGAATGTTTGAGGTAAGGAAGTTAAGAAGTTTCTTAAAAACTTTGTAGAAGAAAGTTTTCTCAAAAGAGTTATGGATATTAAGTTATGATTTTTCAAAGATAGGTCCTATTTTCTAGACGGATATGAATTTTTGGACAGTAGGTAAGTGTCATGCATGTTTAGGCGAGATGGGCATAATTTTATTTCATAGAGCTTATTTTGGGTTTATTTAGAGGTTCACGACAAGGCCATGGAACAACCGTGTGGCATGGCATGCATTCAAGTTGTGCGCATGATTTTACAAGATGAGGTTCGCATGCAGGGTTGTGCACGTAGTCTCACAAACATGCCTGTCTAGGACGTTGTTTACCTATGGCCACATGCCCAAATACCTCCAAATAACCTTATCTTTATGTTTCGTACTTAGTTTAGTCTATTGCTTTCCTATTTATGTCACCGACCTAAGGTGTGATGTTTTGGCATTTTCATATGCAAGTCTGTCAAAGCTAAAAATGTTCAAAATGTACTATAGCGGAGACAGAGTAGTTAAATCTCGGACCAAGCCATGTCGCACTCTTTGCAATCAAAGCTTTCTTTGCAATTGACAATCTTCAATGCTTTCTTTTATACTGTTTTCAATGAATTTATATCTCTCTCACGTTTTGTAAAATAATTTTCTCGAGAACGTGAAGGGAGGCTTCATCATACCGTAATTTTTGAATTTGGATCGATTGACTTGTTGATTGAGTAGAACAAGTGCCGCACAATCGTAGTTTCGTGCTTGAAAGTTTGCGATTGTGACAAGTGCTATTAGAGCCAAGTTGGCTTATTGATGGTTAAGACATAAACAAGCCTCACACCGAAACAACTGGGTAAGGCCCATACAGACCGACTAGTAGAGCTTGAAGAGCAGATGCTCTACCTGGTGGAAGTTCCTGATTCCATCCATTTCTTGGAGTCCTGGCTTGAAGAAATTTATGAGAAAGTCGATTTGATCGACGCAGTGTTCGATCGTCTCTACGGATTACCCATACAAGAGTTGTTGACAAGAGTTGACATCCTAGAGACAAAAGTTGAAAGAATTGAAAACTATGATCGTGGAGACAGTTCGACGGGCTTTGTTGCCCATCTCGAAGAGCATGTGGTTGAGCTAGATAGCTTCCAAAAGAATATTATGGAAATGATAAACGGCATGTCAAAGAACTTCATCTTTGATCTTGAGCAATATTTCAAGGCCACAAACAGTCACTGAAAATTGCATGAACTAAAACATATCGACAATATTCAAAAGTATGTGAAGCAGCTCGCGAGATTGATGTTAGACATACGTGATATGTCAGAGAAAGACAGTTTTTTGTTTTTTCAAATACCTCAAACTGTGGGCAAAGACCAAATTATATGAATAAAGGGTCCAAGACCTCACATCAGCATATGTCGCAATCGAACGATTGTTTAATTTGTCCAACAACTCTCAAGATGTGAGATGTTACTAAAATTCCTCATCTGAAGGAAACAAGAACAATTGCGCGAGTTCTCCCAAAGTTGTGGAAGGAGATAAACGTCCCAGTGGAAACCGTAGGCCTTTCCAATCCAATACATGAAACACCATGGGAGGAAAAAATAATCATTTTATACATATAATTGCACTCTCATCTGTTTCATATGCAAGGGATCACACCTGGCTAGACAGTGTCCGATTCTGACTGCTTTTAATGCCTTTCATGCCTCTTTAACCATAGATTTGGATGATAAATCGAATCAAGAGGAAGGCAAAGTTCCTCAAACAAAAGAAGGTGATAATCCAAGAGTGGGGGCCTTGAAGTTCTTATCGTCTCTCCAGAAGAATGTGGGGGAGACGAGTGTACCGGTAGAAAGTGGTTTGATGTACGTTGACATCTGAATCCATTAGAAACCAACCAAGAGTACTATGGTTGATTCCTATGCAACTCATAATTTTATTTTTGAACAAGAAGCACGGTGGTTAGAATTAAAAGTAGAAAAAGACGTAGGAAAGATTAAAGTGGTTAATTCCGAAGCATTGCCAATCGTGGGAATTTGAAAGAAGCCATCTCTTAAATTAACCTATTAGGGGATGTCGATTTAGTCGTGGTTCGCATGGATGGCTTCAACGTGGTACTTGGTATGGATTTCCTCTTGAAACATAATGTCATTTTCATGCCACTAACTCATTCTATGGTGGCAACGACTGGTACTCTGATAGCTGTCCAAGCAAAGATCAAGCAACCTAGTGGGGTGAGAATGATTTCAGCCCTACAACTGAAAAAGAGGCTCAGTAGAAAAGAGTCAGACTTTTATGGCCATCCCATTGGTGGATAAGCAAGTTAAAACTGGGACTGTTCTAGTAGAGATCCAGATAGTTATTAATGAATACAATGATGTAATGCCCTTTGAATTACCAAAAGAAGTGCCTCATCGACGGGGGATCAATCACAAGATTGAGCTTTGTCCCAGGAGCCAAACCCCTAGCAAAGAACGCCTACCAAATGTCTCTACCTGAGCTAGCTAAGCTCAAAAAATAGTTAGATGAATTGTTGGCTGTTAGGTTTATCAAACCTGCAAAAGCATCCTATGGAGCTTCTGTGCTATTTCAGGAGAAGAAAGACGAAACGCTCCGACTATCTCTAAACTACAGAGCATTAAACAAGGTTACAGTTCAAAACAGGTATCGTCTTTCAATCATAAATGATTTGTTTGACCAGTTAAATGGAGCTCAGTACTTTACAAAGCTCAACCTCCGGTCTGGCTATTACCAAGTTCAAATAGCACAAAGGGATGAACCTAAAACTACTTGCATAACAAGGTATGGGGCCTTCGAGTTACTCATAATGCCCTTCGACTTGAGAAATGCCCCTGCAACCTTTCCCACCTTGATGAACCAAGTATTTCATAAGTATCTAGATCAATTTGTTATGGTTTATCTTGATGATATTGTAGTTTTCAATTCCAGTCTTGAAGAACACCAGGTCCATCTCTGGTTAGTCTTTGACAACTTCTATAGAATTAATCATATGTTAAGAAAGATAAGTGTGCTTTTGCTCAACAGCGTATCAATTTTTTGGGTAATGTCATCAAATGTGGAAAAATTTACATGGACGAAGATAAGTTATGGGCTATTAAAGAGCGGGGAGCCCCCACTTCCATGACATAGTTATGCTCCTTCCTTGAATTGGCTAAATACTATTGTCGGTTCATTGAAGGATTCTCAAGAAGGGTTGCTCCAATGACTAAGTTGTTAAAGAAGGCACGACTTGGAGATGACCAATGGAATGTCCAATTGCTTTTGACGAGTTAAAGATGACAATGATGAGGAGTCCTGTCTTTAAATTGGTTTACGTGTCTAACCCATTTGTATTTGAGATAGACAGGTCAGACTTTCCCCTTGAAGGTGTCCTTGTCCAAGAGGGCTACCTAATAGCTTACGATAGTCGTAAGCTTAACAGTGCTTGTTGTGGTCTATTATTTGAGGACCTGTACACAATATTTATTAAGATCACCATCCGTAGTGAAATCCGAAATCAGTGTCATCTGTCACTTCTTCAGCCAACTAATTTAACCTCTAAGCAAACGAGGTGGCAAAAATATTTGTCTGAATTTGACTTAAAGTTTGAACACAAGAAAGCAACTAATAATCAAGTTGTCGATGCTCTTAGTCGTAAAAGCCAACATGCAGCCCTGTTTATGTTGGCTCCCATTCTTACTAACAAGATTGATGTATCAATGCGCGATATCTTTACGAAACTCATTCAAAAGGATCCCTCAGCCCAAGTTGTTATTGCTCTAGACAAAGTTGGTAAAACAAGACAGTTTTGGGTCAAAGAAGACTTGTTATTGACGAGAGAAAACAAATTGTCTGTTCCAAGAGCAAGTGATCTGAGGAAGAAATTATTGCATGAATGTCATAACACATTGTGGGTAGGCCATCTTGGGTGGAAACATACATACGCACTATTAAAGAAAGGCTTCTTCTAGCCTAACATGCGAGACGATGTCATACAATATACAAAGACTTGCCTCATTTGTCAACAAGATTAGGTCAAGAAAGTGAAAGTTGCTAGGCTTCTCGAACCCTTACTTGTTCTGACAAAATCGTAAGAGAGTGTCTCCATGGATTTCATTACATATCTCCCAAAAGTGGACAACTTTTAGGCCATTTTGGTTATCATCAATTGGTTCTCAAAATTCGCCACCTTCATTCGCACTACCAAACTATGTTTTACTGAGTTGACAGCACACTTAATCTTTAAGCATGTCATGAAGTTTAAGGGAGTTTCATCAAGCATCGTGAGTGATAGGGATGGAAGATTCATTGGTACCTTCTGGACCGAGTTACTTTCCTTCTTGGCGACAAGCCTAAATATATCCCCAAGCTACCATCCTCAAACTGATGGCCAAAGTGAACAATTTAATTGTATGCTTAAGGAATATCTGCATCATTTTGTTGATGTGAGAAAAAAGAATTGGGTCTAGCTATGGCATGTGGTGCAATTCTGTTTTAACACGAAAACCAATTCATCGATGGGGAAAAGTCTCTTCAAAATCGTGAGTGGAAGACAACCCTTACTACCTCATATTGTTGATCATCGTTATGTAGAAAAAAATCCTCAAGCTCATAACTTGACGAAAGAGTAAAAGCAGACTACAGACATCGATCAAGCCTACATAGAGAAAGCCTCAAAGTGTGAAAAAGTAGGCTAATAAGAAGTGGCGTCCTCTCGAGTTTTGAGTTAGAAACAATATATTCATAAAGATAAAGTAGAGCAAATTCGACTTAGAGGGCATAAAGACCAGTGCCTCGTTAGAAAATACAAGGACCTATGAAATTCCTAAAAAGAATTGGAAATGCATCATATAGGGTGGCATTGCCTGCATGGATGAAAATTCATCTAGTAATTCATGCGAGCAACTTAAAACCCTTCCAAGACCTTAATATTAAGCAGTGCAACAAGGGTGTACGACCATATATTGACCTAAAGTAGAAGGACAATAAAGAAGTGGAAGAAATCCTTGATGACAGAGTAAGGAAGGGTAGAAAACCCACGAAGAGAATAAATGAATTCCTAGTAAAATAAAAGAACCTCCCCATGGAAGAAACCAGTTGGTAACATGTCGAAGACCTTGATGCATGGGAGCAGAAGATTGTAGAATTTCAACTTTGCAAGTCGACAAAGATGTCAATTATTTAAGTGGGTGGGAATGTCACGAACATGCTTGTCCAAGGCGTTGTTGCCATTGGTCGTATGCCCAAAAAACCCCCAAATAACCTTGTCTTCATGTTTCTTACTTAGTTTAGTCTATTGCTTTCCTTTTTATATCGTCGACCTAGGGTGTGACGTTTCAGCATTTTCATATGCAAGGCTTTATAAAAGCTAAAAGTTTTCAAAATGTACTATAGGGGAGACATAGTAGTTGAATCCCCCACTAAGCCTTGTTGCATTCTTTGCAAGCTAAGCTTTCTTTGCAATTGACTGTCTTCAATGCTTTCTTTTATGAGTTTTCAATGAATTTCTTTCTCTCTCACGTTTTATAGAACAATTTTCTCAAGACCATGAAAGGAGGCTACATCATACCGCGAGTTTGTTTGTGATTTTTTAATTTGGATTGGCTGACTTGTTAACTGAGTAGAACAAGTATCGCACAATCGCATGTCCCATGTTTAAAAGTTTACGATTGTGACACGTAGCACAACGCGTCTAAGGCATGTGATGGATGCACTGAGTAGGACACAAGGACGTGCATAATGTCACACGTAAACTTTCGAACACGAGATGGCGATTCTATGACACTTGTTATACATAGTTAATAAGTTAGTCGATCCAAATCTGAAAATTGTGAACAAACTCGAGGTATGATGAAGCCTCACTTCACATTTTTTATAATTTTTTTATAAAACATGAGAGAGAAAGAAATTCATTGAAAGCATCATAAAAGAGAGAATTGAAGATTGTCACTTGCAAAGAAAGCATTGATTGCAAATAGTGCGACAAGGCTTGGTCGGGGATTCAACTACTATATCTCTCTTTAGTACATTTTAAACATTTTTAGATTTGAAAGACTTTCATATGAAAATGACAAAATGTCAAAATGTCACTTCCTAGGTTAGTGACAAAAAAAGGAAAGGAATGACCTAAACTAAGTATAAAACATAAAGACAAGATGGTTTAGGGGTATTTGGGCATGATACGGTCATAGGCAAACATCACCTTGGACCAGCATGCTTGTGACACTCTCCAACTTAAACATTTGACGTCCCTATCGACTGGTGAAGTTGGATTTCGTCGATCTTCTACTTTCATTCTTCAAGATCTGCGACACGTTCCCAACTTGTTTCTTTCAAGAAAAAATTCTTCCATTTCACTAGGAACTCGTGTATTCTCCTCATGCGTCTTCTACCCTTCCTTACTCTTTTAGCAAGGATTTCTTCTACTTCTCTATCTTCTTTCTCCTTCAAGTAAGTAGATGGTCGAACACTATTGCTCGTTGCTTGTCGTTGAGGTCTTGACGGTAGGGCTTCAAGTTGCTCACACGAATTACTAGATGGATTTTCATCCATGCAGGCAACGACACCCTATATGATGCATTTCCAATTCTCTTTAGGATTTCCACAGGCCCCTCATATTTTCTGACAAGGCGTTGGTCATTATACCCTCTAAATCAAATTTGCTATGCCTTCTAATTTATGAGTACATTGTCTCCCACTCAAAACAAGAGAGGACACCGCTTCTTATTGTCTTTCACTCAAATTTGCTTAGGCTCGAGTGATGTTTGTAGTTTGCTTCTACTCTTTCGTGAAGTTATGAGCTTGTGGATTTTTTCTACATAAGAATGATCAACAATATGAGACAGTAAGGGTTGTCTTCCACTCAAGATTTTGAAGGGGCTTTTCCCTATTGATAAATTCGTTTGTGCGTTAAAACAAAATTCAGCCACATCCAACGACTGGACCAAATTCGTTTGTTTCGTATCAATAAAATGGCGCAGATATTCCTCAAGCATACAATCGAATCGTTCAGTCTGGTCATCAATCTAAAGGTGGTAGCTTGAGGATATATTTAGGCTTGTCCCAAGAAGGCAAATAACTCGATCTAGAAGGTACCAATGAATCTACCATTCCTATCACTAGCGATGCTTGATGAAACACCCCATAACTTCATGACGTGCTTAAAGAACAAGTTTGATGTCAACTCGAAAAAACATAGTTTGTTAGTGGGAATGAAAGTGGCATATTTCGGGAATCGATCGATGATAACCAAGAAGGCATCAAAGTCGCCCATCTTTGAAAGGTGTGTAATGAAATCCATGGAGACACTCTCTCACAGTCTCGTTGGAGTAAGCAAGGGTTTG
>JBBPDI010000029.1:16545870-16557643 GCA_037974545.1 Cucumis variabilis | reverse complement strand
TTTTTATAACTTTAAAGTATGCCAAAGAAGATACACAATTCCATTGTCACTCTTATGACTTATCTTGATCTTAAGCATGATGCATGACATAAAAAATCAAACTTTGATTAACCTTGTAGCAGTTTTCAATACCCCAGGTAAATACCCAATCATAAACAAGAAGTCGAACTTAAGATAATTCTAATATCCTCAATGCCTAAAGAGGAAAATGTTAACTTATAGTCATCGGTCATAATGATCAGGCTAGACTAGATTTCAGAAATATGAAGCAGTATAAGGGTGCCAATAGTGTACCTTGCTATAATTGTCGATGGGTCCTGCTTAGCCGTCCCTTTCATACTAGCACGAACAATATCATATGTTCTTCTTCTCTCCATCATATACCCAGCTCTTTGCCTCTTGGCCTATCCAGATAGTTAATAAATTGATCATTTTAATAAAAATAAAATCTCCAAATGAAGTGGAAAACAAACGAAAGAAATTGTCTTCAGAAGAAATCGAATTCTATTGTCGCTTAGCTTTTCTTAATTTCTAAAATGGGGATAGCCGACAAAAAGATTTCTATACCTTTCTTTGAAGAAAATAAGGTTGGACTATCTTTATCCAGTACAATACGTCACACACTAAAAAGAGAACAACAGGCGAACAAAAGCAATAAATTTAAATAAGTGCAGCTGTTCCTCCACCCAAAGAATGTCCCACAACCTATTAGAAACAAAAGGATGAGCCAAAAAAGATCAATATGCATAGAAGAAGGAAGTGAATACTGACCTCAAATTATAGAGAGAAAGGCTGGAGAGAACGATCTGTGGAATTTGTAGAGACGGCGCTCGAGAATTGATGAATGAAAATGGAGAGGACTAAATCTAGGGTTTTCGATCGTCTACATACAGTCAGACGGAAGAAGTACGGTTGGCTTCGTCGGATTCGTTGGATGGAAGAAGAACGGCGTCGGACGGAAGAGAGAAAATGGGAGGTCTGGGCTTCATCGTGGCGGGACAGATCCTGGCGTGAGCTGTTGTTCGTCGACTGCTGTTCACGTTCGGAGACCTAGCGTGAGCTGCTGAAGGCGGGCGACTGCGCGACTAGGGCATGAAGGAAGGAAAAGAGAAGAAGAAAAATTTTGAGGGGGGGGGTGCTGTCGCGTGCGAGGAAGAAGAAGGAAAGAAATTTTAAATTTTTTTTTTTAATAATAATAATAATAATAATATATTATTATTATTATTATTATTACCTTTCTAACATATATTTTAAGATATTTCTTGACGTTTTTAAAATGTCGAGGAAAATTATATATTATTGACGTTTTAAGAACGTCAAAAAATTAATAGATATTTTTTTATGTTTATAAAAAACGTCAAGAAAAAATATATCTTACTTGACGTTTAATAAACGTCAAGGAAGTTGAAAATTGGTCTTTCATATAAATTTTTAACGTTTTTTATTTGAAATCACATCTTTCTTGACGTTTTTTTCCAAAAACGTCAAGAAAGAAAAACTGCAACCGTCAAGAGAGCCTGTTTTTGTAGTAGTGTATCGTAATAATCTAGTGTTTAAGATCAATTTAGGAATCAAAACTAGTTCATTTTAGTGTGTTTTATCTTTATATGCATTATGAATGTTTTAAATCTATGCATAATGTGTGTCATATAGATTTTAAATCCCACGTTAGGATTGACATGTTCATGCATTAGATGTATGCTGTAAAGGTTATAATATATTTAATGCATGGGATCATGAGTTATAGTATAAGTTGTTATATTATATAATAATATATTTATTTATATAACTGTTAAGCAAAATCATGTATGTTATAGGTTTAGTTGTCTAAGTTATAAGACTTATAAAATCAATTAGACTTCTAAAATCTATAACATGCTCACCAATGTTAAATAGATCCACCAATTTTATAGAAATAGATCGATATCTTGTAAAATCGGTTGCAAAAGGTTTATGACCTTATTAGATCTTGACAACAATTAAAATAAGATGACTAGGGTTGAAGGTTTTTAAGTTGACATTTTATGAAACACCTGTTATTTGGGGGTCAAAACCAATTCTCGAGCCTAATTAACACTATAAGAAATATTGGCTCTCCCAACGTATAACATCGTTCACATATATACCAAAATGCGTTCAAGAAAGGATATCTCGTACCATATACGAACATCAGGAGATGAGTCAAGAGAAATGCGTCAAGAGACATTTTCCCAATGTTCATATGAATCGACGTTGGAAGTCCTTACTTCTGGCACCGGAATGAAAGGTGTTAAAAGTAAATAACTCTCGATGCGCTTACTATGGCGTCGGGAGTAAGGAACTCTCGACGTCTTTTGATAATGTGTTGGGAGTAGTCTCTTCTAATGCACTTCACAACATGTTGGGAGATATGAACATGTCCTGACGTATATGTACGTCAGGAGATTATGTATTTTTATTTTTTTTCAATTATTGTCTTCATTTTTTTTAACCTGTGGTACTTTTTTAGTTTTTATTCGATTTAAATTCAATAAAATTTTTAAACAAAACTAACACAAAATTAAAAAATACCAAATTTTAATTTATAAAATTAGAACATATTTCATACAAAAAGTCTCTTACAATAGTTTTTGTTTGAAACAAATACATAAAAAAAAATACACCATCTCTTATTATTGGATGCCATCTTTGAATAAGGCCACACCACAATGACATGAAAGTAAAGTACATTATTCAAACTTCAAAGACCCCAAATGCATGGATGCCAAAAACCAAAACTTAGGAACAAACAATAATCAAACTACTACCCTTAAGTATCTAATCTTTCAACTTTCATTCTTTCTACAAATGTAACCAACAATAGAGACTCATCTTACACATTAAACTCACTTCGGGGTGCCACCAAACATAACAATTACATATAAACCTTCAAAGTGTCGTTTAAGCCCCTCCCCTCCCCCGCTCTCCTCTCAAACTCACCCCATGATCAAACTACAACCCCCAAGCACCCAAGCTATCTCTCAACTTTCACTCCTTCTATACCTCTATGCAAGTTCGTTGACTCTTCATCATACACCCAGTTTGTATAGGAGGAGGATATTCCAATTTTTGATAGATATCTCTCCACGCCCTCTAATGACTCCCAAATTGAGTTCATACATTTCCTGCACGGACACCTTGTTCGTCTGTAATCATCAACACGAAACTTTTCAACCTCTAAAAATTGGGACACTTTCTGTCTATACTTAACTGACAATTTATTTATAAGTTTAGTTCAACCCTTGTTCATCGTTAAAGACCTAAAAGATAAATATGTTTGATTATTTAAAGTTAGAAAAATGGAGTTGAGAGTGTTAGTATTTATATCCTAAAACTCGTAGATTGTAAATATAATCCATTGACTGTTATTAATAAAGTGTTATTAGTATAATTTCAATAAATGCTATTGATTATATTATTAGTCATCTTAATAACCCAAATCCAATAAACTAACATCATAAGTTATTTGATGAGTCTTGAACGGTATGTAGAGACATATAAGAATCAATATTAGAGATCAGCTTAAAGGGTGTATAGTATAGGGATAAGACTGGGTACCTTATCCTGGTAACACTATGGATACGACTAACTTTGTATTTGATACAAACACAATCATTCAATGTGTTTGTGTAGGTGACATGGGAGTGAGGGTATTCTATACAATGAGTTTGCATAAGATCATACCACAAAATAGTAACCACTAGATGTAACTCTGTTAACTAGTTGCATTTCTATTTTATAAGGATGACCTAGGTAACTTAGTCTTAATCCTGAGTGTATTATGAACTCCTGTTCATGAGAAATTTTCCTTTGATTTGTATGGGTGAGAGTGGCCAGATCCCCAACTCAATATACTTATCATTTTGGAAACAAGACCGAGTGGGGAGCTGGAAACACAATTACACAAAATGGAATTCACTTCCTGACTTTAGTGTAAGTAGATGAATGTTGTCTTAAATGGTGTCTCTAGTGTTGGGATTTATGTCATAAAACTCGTAGATTGTAAATATAATTCGTTGACTGTTATTAATAAAGTGTTATTATTGTAATAATTGTTATTGATTAAATTATTAATTTTGTCTTAATAACTCAAATTCAATAAACTAACATTATAAGCTGTCTAATGAGTCTAGAACAGTATGTAGAGACATACAGGGATAAATGTTCAAGATCAGCTTAAAAGGTTTATAGTATAGGGATAAGGCTAGGTACCTTATCTTGGTAATACTATGGATTCGGCTTACTTTGTATTTGATACAAATCAATGATTCAACGTGTTCGTGTAGTTGACATACGAGTGAGAGTATCTTATGCAATGAATTTGCATAAGACCGAACCACAAAATAGTAACCACTAGATGTAACTTTGTTAACTAGTTGGGTTTCTATCTCACTAGAATGACCTAGGTAACTTAATCTTAATTCTGAGTGTATTATGAACTCCTGTTCGCGAGGGATTGTCATTTGATTTGTACTGGTGAGAGTGTCCAAATTATCAACTCAATAAGCTTATCATTTTGGGGACAAGATCGAGTGGAAAGTTGGAAACATAATTACACAAGATGAAATTCACTCGTTCCCTACTTTAGGGTAAGTAGATGAGTGTTTCCTTAAATGGTGTCTTCGGGTCTTGAACAAAGGGCCCTACCCTCTCTATGATAAGAGAAGGGTTTCTATTCATTGGTAGGACCATAAACAGGTTGTTCATTAGAGCAGCATTGGTATTTAAGGATTAAAGGTAACTCATGGGTATAATAGTAAATTAACCCAACTGGTGTTACGAACACTTGTGAAGGACTAACTTACTGTTATTGGTCTATATCCGTAGACACATAAATATATTTACAATGAGAAGAGTTCAACTGTGAATCTTTAGTGGACTGTACACACAATTAACGAATATTGATTAATGTGGTTAATGAGTTTAGTCAATCAATCTCAAATCGTTGTAGTTTCTGATCTTTAAGTTCATTAGGTCTCCTTCCTAGCTAGTAAAGGGTAATGAGATTTTATTTATATTTGTTGTAAATGTAAATGTTCAAACTCACTTTGAGGATTAATATAATATATGGTGATACATTATAATATAAAGTTTATATTTTAATCAAACTTTATTATATAAATTTTATTTTAAATATGATTCAAAATTAATTTATGAGAGATAAAATATTTGATGAGTTCAAATATTAATTTAATGTGAATTGGATTCATATTAAAATTATTGATTATAAGATAAATTTATATTTTAATATGATTCAAATATTAAGTTAAATATAAGATATTTAATTTAGCTATTAATTAATTGGAGAATTAATTAAGAGTTTAGTTTCATTTGATTTAATTAAATTAAATTAAAACTGTAAGATATTGGAGAGATATTCATTAAATATGATTTAATTAAAATATTTAGATATGATTTATTTAATTAATTAATTGTTAATTAATTTGTTGATTTGAAAGTTTTATTAATTTAATATTTTTTATTAATTAATAGAATCTCATGATTCTCTTCTACTCTCTTTCCTACTCTATGAAGGAAAGAGAGTTATAAATACGCACAAGAAAACAATTTTTTCTTGAACAAATGATTTTGCTTTTATGCAAAATAGTTTATCTCTAAAATTTTTCTCATTCCAATTGGTTCCCACTAGGGATGAAATCGGGTTGGGTTGGGAGACATTCTCAATCCAACCGATATTTTCGAGTTATTTAGGTTGTCAACCCAAATAACTCGAATTTAGTTTCCAACCCAACCAAACCCAAGTTGTAGAATATAGGTTGGGTTGGGTTGGGTTGTCGGGTTGTATAGTTTTTTTTTTCGTTTCTAGTTACATTTAAATCAGGTTGTACATTTGTTACATTTAAATTTCAAACATACATAATTCAAAATTTCTTACAATAAATTTAAGCTAAGCATTCATATATTCAAAGTTACTAACACAAATAAAGTCGAAATTATAAACACAAATAAATTCAAAATTACAAATACAAATAAATTCAAAGTTCTTAAAATACATAAATAAAAAAAAATACTCATAAATATTCATGAAGTTCATTTTTAATAATAAATGAATAATAAAGTTCAAGATACAACACAATATAAACCTAGAAGAATAAGAAACCTAATTGTTTTTTATTAAATAATATATTATTATTATTATTATTATTTTATATATATTATATTAATTTGGGTTGGGTTGGGTTGAACCAAATTTCACAATCCTCCAACCCGAGACCCAACCCAACCCGAAAAATAAAAAAAAGTTAACCCAACCCAACCCAACCCATATTTTAATCTAATCCAACCCAACTCTTATAATATGGATTGGGTAGTCTGGATTATTTGGGTTCAATCGTATTCTTACACCCATAGTTCCCACAAACCAATCTCATCCTAGAGGATAGGAAAGTCTCCTTTGGTGGTGTCTCCAATTTAGTGGATTGTAGATTCAAAGATGTTAACAAGAGTAAGTTCTCTGTATTTTTTAATTTAAAAGCATGCTTAGTTTTTTATTTAGAATTTTGATTCTAAATTGCCAATAACTGGTATTTTGGGATTTTCAAATTAAATTGAGGAATGGTTCTGTAAAATCTTCTGTCGTCATAGGCTTTTATCCCTTCAGAGAGGATTTAAACTACGGATCTCTCGATCTCTAGCACATATAAATATAAAGTTTTGTAATTAACTTCTAAACATCTCATCTAACCTTATAGCTGTTATCTAACTTTAATTAATTTTCCTACAAAACAAATTTAGACCTCACACTTATAATTCTCAATGACTATTGTGCTTTAGTGTGACACTCTAAGCACTTTAAAAACAGCGATTTTAGGCCTAAATACTACACCAAAACCTATAAGCACAATGGAGGATTAACTCAGGTCCCAAAATAAATTAATTGATTTTTAGGACAACTTCATTAATAATTCATCAAACAAATTCTAGAATTCTCCATTCTCCAATTCCTAAATCATCAATTCATCAAACAAAATCAACGATACATCAATTCATCAAACAAATTATCCTAACTTAAATATGTTAAGCAAAATAAATCTAACCTAAATATACATACATGTATCATCAACCCTAAACTAAAATAAAGAGAAAAAAAAGCCATTTTAGGGCAAAATAAAAAATCTAACTTAAATATGTCAATCATAAAACACACACATATATCTCATCAAGTATCTAAGATTCTTTCTTAAGTTAAACCAAAGTAAAGAGGGAAAAAACCCATACTATTACCGAAAGAAAGCAATGGCGACGACAAGGTACGACCGTGGATGAACAACGAAAGGCAATGGCGAGCTGCGAGCGGACTTTGTCTCTTCATCTTCTTATCTCTCGAGTTCTTTCTTTCTAAATTTGTAAATGACAGATCTAGAAGAGGGTTTTTACGACACACCATGATAAGTGTAAGAAGTTTATCATATTCTCAACGCTATTAGTAATACGTCAGGATTGCCCTCACAACTCCTGACGTGTACATGCATGGCGTCAGGATAAACACAATCATTATTAAAATAAATCCTTTTTATCGACGTCATGCATGTAAACGTCGAGAGTTATGTTATGTGGGTATTTCCAACGTATTACTAATGGTGTCGAAAACATTGACCTATTTCCCAACGCATCACACTCGGTGTCAAAGTGTAGTTAATCTTCTGACATGCATGTTATGGCGTTGGAGGAGACCCTATCTCCAAACGCTTCATCTTTCAACATGCTTAAGAAGCGTCAGGATATTGATTTTGTTATAGTGTAACCTAGTTTTATGAGCATGCGTGAGAGATATGAAGTTATTAAATTGATTTACACCTAAACATCATAAGTTAAAATCTAAAATAAAAGTTATACTTGGTTATAGCACCTAGACTTAGGATACGTTTAATTAGCCGAAATATATGTCTAAGTAAAAGTTTACCCTAATTGACTAAACACTTTAGCTATAATGTCCCTAAGAGTTTATACCAAGGTTCATGCTCAACTTTGTATCGGCCTAGGAGCAATCTAACTTTGAAGAGTGTTTGCATGAGTCAATATCATGGTGAATACGGGAGTTGTTTATAGTAAGTGAGTAAAGGATATGTGTCAATATGTCTTATGGTCTCTTCCATAATTAGGTTGCACTATAATATTCCTATAGTGTGTCTGCATGTGTGCTCTGAAGTGACCTTACCAATCAAAGTGTTGTATTGTGCTCTGGATTTTGATTCTAACCTCTTAAATCTGAAAGTGAAAGATTACACTTACAAGAATTACTGATTGGTTAGTATATTCTTGACTAAAGTAGCAGTAACTAAATTTTATTGGAATCAAGAGTTATTCAAATATTATTTAGACAAGAATGTCTTGGTTCAATGGAGGAATTATCAATTGCCCCTCAGTGGAGCTTATCCTAAACCATAGAAATATCATTGTAAAATAGTATAATATTGGGTACATTGTCACTTTAGCTAAAATACAATTAGATTATTAAGAGTTTGTAGCATATCTCTAATAGAATTTGTTTATTCTTTCAATATGTCTAGTTTGATTATTTACTTATTTGTTTCCAAAAAAATTAGACGATGACAATTATTGAACATAGAAATCCAATTTAAACATGATAGAGACAATAGATGATTTAAAGTTTGTCTTAATGGAGGAATGACCTCTAAATTTTGGCTCATCGACAAATTGAATTATTCAGGAGTCTTATGACAAATGGATTTGTGCAAATGATCAAGGAAGAGCTTATGTTCTAGCCAACATATTTGATGTGTTGGTTAAGAAACATGAACAAATTGCAAATGCTAAAGCAATTATGGAGTCGTTAGAGGCAATGTTTGGACAACCATCTTATTCATTAATATATGCACAAGGCCACAAAATACGTTTACAACTTCAAGATGAAAGAGGAAACCCTTGTTAATGAATATGTCCTAGATATTATGGTACATTTTATTGTAGCTGAGGTAAACGTATCTATTATAAATGAGAGAATTAGTTTAGTCAGTTTCATCATGGAGTCTCTTTCAAAGAGCTTCCTACAATTTAGAACAAATGTCATGAAATAGAGTATAATATGACTACTTTACTCAATGAGATGTAGATTTATCAATCTTTGACGAAATAAAAAATGAAAAGACTGAGAAGTAAATGTTACTACTTATAACAAAAAAAATTCAAAAAGGATCATCATCAAAAGATAAATCCATTCCATCTTCTTCAAAGGAGGAGAGTATTCCAATGAAAAAGAAAGTAAAAGGGGAAAAAATTAATGTTGGCAAGGAAAAAAAAAAGATTACAGAGATAGGTAAATGTTACCACTGTAATGAAGATTAGCATTAGAGAAGAAATTGTCAATAGTACCTGGCTGAATTGAAAGCTAAAAAAGAAAAACAAGGTAAATTGCATTTGCTTGTTGTTGAAACATGCTTAATGGAGAATGATAACTCTACCACGATACTAGATTCAAGAGACACTAACTATGTTTATTATTTTTCTTAGAAAAGTAGTTCCTAGAGATGGTGAATAACACTCAGGGTTGGAACATGAGAGCTAGTCTCAACTGAAATTGTACGTCAACATCACGATGCCATTACGTTTTATTTAAATATTGGTTTCGCCGCCTAGGTTAATGGGAGGATCGATTTCCACGAATCATATCATGATTTTTCTCTAATTTGCTACTCTTTTCAGTTCTGTTTATGTACTCAACCTTTTCCCACCATTCGACATGCAAATGAAAGGCTAAGGTACTATATTCTAGCTTGGGTTTTGGAGTTCTCCTTATTTTATGCTTTTGTATGAATTTAAACTTGGAGTTTTGCATTGTATGGTTGAATTCTTAATTAATGTTATATTATGATCATATTTTCGAACACTTGGAAACTATATGATTGATGCTGGTGAATTGATGTATAATCTTTGTTGTTGTATTATATTTTAATAAAAAGAAGCAATAGGCTAGGGTAGGTTGCCAACCATGACGATTAGTATTGAACTAATCAACCTAGGATTGAACCAAATGAATGGTTAGCTGGACGATTGGAAGCTAATTGTTCGCCCTAACACTCCTAGAACTTAATGCAATAAGGGTATTAATTACCTTTCCCTCATTATTTTTTCTCATTAAGCTAATTAGTTGTGATAAATATAAAAATCATCAACAACAGTAAATTGGAATGAACCCTTAGTTAAGCAATAGTAGGAACAACTATTAGTGTCGATAAGTAGAGACAGAAAGCACACAAGACATTGTTAATCCAGTTCGATGACACAACATCTAACAATACTACAAAAACAGGCTCTCTTGACGATTGCAGTTTTTCTAAAAAACGTCAAGAAAGATGTGATTTCAAATAAAAAACGTCAAGAATTTATATGAAAGGCCAATTTTTAACTTTCTTGACGTTTATTAAACGTCAAGTAAGATATATTTTTTCTTCACGTTTTTTCAACATCAAGAAATATCTATTAATTTTTTGACATCTTAAAACGTCAAGAATGTTTATGAATTTGACATTCTTGACGTTTTTTAAACGTCAATACTATATAGTTTTTCTCGACGTTTTAAAAATGTCAAGAAATTTATAAGAAATTCTTGACGTTTTAAAATGTCAAGATAATTTTAAAAAATCCTTGACGGCTTTAAAAACGTAAGAAAGTTCTAAAAAATTATTTCTCAAAATGCCAACGTTCCAATTATAAGGGGTTTTCCCCTTTTCTAAACCTAATCAGTCGCGTGAATCGTCCCTTCTCCACCCAAAATCGTCCCTTCCTCTTCGCACTGTTTACCTGTGCATTCCTTCGATCAACAGCCATCTGCGTTCATTGCCGAAAAAGACTTCCCTTCGCGTCCATTCGTCTGCGTTTATCAATGTTCCCCTTCATTCATCTGCGTTCACCTTCGTTTGCTTTGCGTTCCCGTTGTGTTCGTTCATCTACGTTCGTTCGTTCACCGTTCGAAACACGAAATACGTTCTTTGTTCGAAACGCGCAAAACACGTTCATCGTTTGAAAACATGTTCTTCTGTCGCATTCCACTTCCGTCGTGGTTTCTCGTTCTCTGTTCGTCTCCAAATCCTTCGTGGTTGCTCGTTTTGTTCATCTCCAACTTTGTTCGTCTTCAATTCCCTTCGTAAAAGGTATTAATTTCCCTTTTTTTCTTTGTAATTAAAATTTGTAATTTGTAATTTTAAATTGGAATGAAAAATTGTGGCTGGAAACATATAATTAGTCTGATAATAACACAAAACACATACTGTTAAGAATTAGGGCTTGCTATTTATGAATTTATCACATAAGTTTAATGATTATGATACTCCTAATTTTAGAAAAGTGTATGTGAAGAGTCTCTGTTTTGTATGTGATTGTGAAAAGTATATGTCAAATATGTCATTTTGCATAAGATTGACATTGCTAGTTGATGTCTTTCCTCCTTTTAATCTGGAATTTCTGTCTTTATGTGTTATATTGGTTATCATGCTTTCAAGCTGCTCATTATTGGTTATCATACTAATAATACACACATCTATTATGGAATTTTTGTCTTTATGTGTCATATTGATTTGTCAGATGTTGTCGGATATTGGTTATCATGTTTTAAGTTTGTCCTTTCACTTTAATTCACACTAGTGACAATAACTTTATTTCTCATTAGATTTACAATGATGGATAAATCGTGGATGCATAAGAGTAGATTGTCTAAAGATTATGAGTTGGGTGTGGAAAACTTCATCAAATTTGGATTTTCTAATACAACTAGCTC
>JBBPDI010000029.1:16419140-16431818 GCA_037974545.1 Cucumis variabilis | reverse complement strand
TGACCATTGCATGTAATTGACACATGGCTTCATGCATGTGAGACACCTACTTGGTGATATGCCAAGTGTGGAGGGTGAAAGCTAGACATGCAAATTTTGCATGTAGTTTGCTTATAAAAGGAATGGATTGGAAATGAAAAAGGATGGTTGTTTAGTGTTAATTTTGGTTAAGAAATTGATTTTGGAATTTGGAATTGCAAAATCAAACCAAATTTTCTTTTTCGCTCCAAAAGTTCTCTCCACAAATTCTTCCTCATAAATCCATCTCTCTCCCTATTTCCTATTCCGTTCGAGTCTCACAACTCGATTCTAAGTCTGGAGTATAGCGGGTCAACACTAGTGGTAGTCATGGTTTTGATTTTGAGAGGAGATCGTGAAGAGCACGTGAAAAGAATAATAGAAAAGCATCAAAGGCGAGTTTTTCTATTAACCCTATTTTGTTACATTTAGAAAATGTAATGCATGTTAATCACTAAAATGTTTAGTTGTAATTAGAGTAAAATCCGATCCTAATTTCTCCTGCGCATGCCTACCTTTTCCATCAACATAAACGTGGATCATGTTCAAGTATATAGCCTAAATAGTCTATAGTACACGAATACGATTGGACACCTTATTTTGGGAACATTATGGATGTGGCCCACTTTGTAGTTAGTATAAACGATGTGATCCTGAATCATTCATGTAGAGACATGGAAGTGGGGCATCCTATGTAAAAAGTTTACATAAGACTGGAACTATGAAATAGTCGCTTTTAGGTTATAACACCATTGACTTTAATAAAATCGATTATTTCGTTTATAGAGATACCATGTAACTTAATCTTAATCCTGAACTAACTATGAACTTTTGTTCATACGAAATTATTCTTAGATCTATATAGGTAAGGGCAGCACAATGGCGCTGGCTTAACAAGGCTCACATTTAAGGGGCAAGACCGGGTGGATAGCTAGGGAATTAAGGTGCAAGGAAGAATTCACTCTTACCCATTTTAGGGATAGTAGATAGGTTGTTCCCTTAAAGACTGAATCCAAGTCTTGAACAAGGGGCTCCACCCTCTCATTGGCCAAAGAGGAATTTGGTTTATAGGTTGGACCTTAAACCAATTATTCAATAGTTGATCAGTAAGACCTAATGATCAAAATGTAGTCCCCGAGAGTAAAATGGTACTTTGACCCAGTTGAGGTTACAAACAACATGTGAAGGATTAACGTACTTATCATTGTTATATCACATGGACACAAATATATTTATAGTGAGGGGAGTGCAACTACGGGACTTTAGTGGAATAACCCTTTAGTTAACGAAGATTGATTAACTTGGTCTAAAAGAGTTTAGTCAGTTAATCTTGGATCGTTAGAGCCCATGATCTATAGGTCCATTAGGTTCTCCTTCTAGCTCACAAGGAATCAACTTAGAACATTATGATGGGATAGTTTGAATTTTTCGAATTAGGTAAAGAGAGAAAAATCGACGAATATATTTGATATAGTTGTTGGTTATAAGCTTTCGATAGAGCTTCATGTTGAAATGTGATTTAAATATTAAAAATATGAATATGGATTCATATTTGAAAGCTCAAAATTGATGGAAATAGTTAAAGTTGTTAAAAGTCAAAATGTTGACTTTTGACTTTGAAAAGTCAAACTTTGACCGACTTGATATTTTGACCGACTTGATATTCAAATGTATTTGAATTTTGAAGAAATGAAAGTGAATTCATGCTCGAGAGGTCAAAATTAGACAAGAGGGACAAAATGGTAAAAATTCAAAATCTTGACTTTAAACTTGAAAAAGTCAAACTTTGAATTTGATTTAAATGTTAAATTACCATATTGTCCTTAGACTCATATAAATAATAACAGTTGTTGAGATTTGATATCCAGAGAATAGTAGGTCAACACTAGTGGTAGTCCCGGCTTCGAGCTCGTGAGGAGATTGCAAAGAATTCGTGAGAAAATTACAAGTGAAAAGCATCAAAGGTGAGTTGGTATGCATGTTGATTACTAAACTTGTTTAGTTGCAATTAGAGTAAAGTTTAATCCTTATTCCGCTGTGTATGTTTATCGGTTCCATCACCTTGGCTGTATGAACATTGGCTTATTTTGAAAAGTTCATTTGTGTCTGCTTATTAACAAGGTGAAATATGATTGTCGTGTATTAGAAATTTGGGTTTTAACGACGGAAAACTTGCGTCATAAAGAGTTTCAACGACATAGTTTTTGCGTTAATGAAGCCCCTTTCAAGAAAATGTTATTTAACGACACATCAAAAAATGTGTCGTTAAATATACTTAGATGACATCAAAATTGTTTCATGAATACCTTTATCTTGACGCAATAAATAAGTCAATGTTATCTATAATTAGACACCAATATATTGTCATGAATACCCTTACATTGATGCTTTAAATGTGTCACCGTTATTTATACCTTGATACCAATACATTGTCCTTAATACCCTTGCATTGACACTTTAAATGTGTCACCGTTATCTATAACTTGACACCAATATATTGTCATTAATACCCTTACATTGACGCTTTAAATGTGTCACATTTAACTATAACTTGACATAAAAAATGTTATTTTTTCGTTTTTGATGACACTTATTTCTTGTCATATTTAATTGTTTTGTTACACATAATTCTTATAAAAAATGTGCTATCACGACACTGCTCCTGTTTAATAAATGCTTATATATCAACACTAGTTATTTTTAAATTCACAACATATACTTTTCCGTCATATATTATTTATTTTGACATTTTACTGTTGTATAAAAAATTAAATACATGATTCAACATTATGAACATATACTTAGAAAGATCTTTATATTGATATTAGAAAATGTAAATTACCTTGTCGATAAAGGTTTTAAAATAATAAAAAAATATAAATTAACTGTAATACATGTATGTGTCACCTAATCTAATCAAACTAACGCATAAATGGACTTGATCGATCTTATGATTCAGAAATTCTTCAACTACTTGCAGAGTTGCTGAAAATGAACCTTAATCAACATTCATTAAGTACATGACAATCAAATTTTACCTTATTTATAAGAAGACAAATAAACATTCTTCATGGTATAATACATAGTACATAGTATAAAAAAATCTTTATTAACGTATAATACATAGTACAAAACATTCTTCATGGTCAAAAGAGATGTTCTTACCTTGACATTAGCCTTAAAACTCATTTGATTACAATAAAACCGGCTGCAACTACAAATCCAAACTATAATTACAATATCCTTTCTAGAAACAAATCTCAGGCAACAATAAATAGTCAAACTTTTCTTAAAGTGAATGCATACAACTTTAAGTATATGTACATGCCAACTTTGATTAAAGTAATATAGATGTACTCCATCATGTAAGAACAATGGGTGACATCTTGCTAGACCACAAGGCCCCATTTTTCTTTCTTTCTTTAATGATAAGAGAATATACATTAACAAAACAAAAAGTAAAGTAAAGTAAACAACCTTATAAGTAAGGCTGGAGCAGAGGAAACCCCTCCAAACATTTTTTTCTTTCTTTCTTAATAACGATTCTTAACATCAGAGAAAGTTTATGATGACATCCTTTCCATTAACTAACTAAAATAAAATCTTTAATGACACTAGACTGTCAAACATTTTGAAAAATGAATACATACTTTCAAGTATCTGTACATGGTAACTTTGATTAGAGTAACATAGAAGTACTTGTTTGAGTATGCATGTGGTCAATAGCGGGGTTAGACCACAATGACACCACCATTTCTTGTTCTTATTTCCTTGATAAGAAATGGTACATTAAAAAAAAACAAAATGTAAACAAACTTAAGGTTATGATGATTTTCAACACCAGAGCAAGTTAATGAAAACATCAACCATAATCCTACAAAATTATTAACTAAACTTGGAATCAAAAAACTTTATAGGATATAAATATCAAAGGTGGCAACTAAGACACACTCATAACTTTTCAAGACATCTAACCTCATAGCTTTCCAATGTAGCCACTAAGTAGTTGGTAGTTACTAATTACCTTTAAAATTCAAAATAACTAAATTTCACACATATATACCTATAAATAAGTCACATATACCTATAAAAGCCTCTATGATAGGCCTCGATTTCTTCTCATCCATTGTGAAACACTAAAGACAAGAAGGTAGCAACATTTATAAAACATAAGTTAACAAACAAAATATGACAGAAAATTAAAATCCAAAACAAAACATTTAGGTTGATCATGGCACTAGTACTGCCCATAATTTAATATCAACTCCAATTACAGTAGAAAATATTAAGTGTTTACCTCACGGGTCTAATAAAAAGAGGCATCCAAACTGTAACACCCCGAGTGTGAGTGTATGAGGGGGACATGAATGAATTGGTATCACATCTGAATAAGAGTGATCTTGAGGACAAGAAAGTAAGGTTAAGAAAGACTTAAAAGAATGAAAAGTTAATACATAATACCAACAAGGTACACCTTCCTTTTAAGTAGTTCGATCATAAGAACTCCAAAGTTAAGCATGGAAGAATTCTATATTGGGTGACCTCTTGAAAATTTTCCTAGGCTGCATGCAAGTGAAGACAAAGTATGCTGAAAGGACTCCTGTTGGTTTGTGGGGAGAACTTTAACTCTTATAAAGCCTTTAAGACAAGTAAGAATGATCTTGCCAGGTCGCATGAGATGCAAGAAAATATCGGCGATCTGAATTTCGAATCTTGGTTTGAATACTAGGCCTGGAGCATTACAGATGGAATCAGAGAGGAACCTCTCCCAGTAAGATACGGTTCGAGGATGAACCAAGCAGAAGCTGGTGGACATGACGCCTCAATTTTAGGAGGGAGTCATGAATAAACTGATATCACATCTAATGAGAGGAATCCTAAGAACAAGAAAGTAAGGTTAAGAAAGATTTGAAAGAATTACAAGTTACTATCTACAACAAGGTGCACCTTCCTTTTCGATGACTTGATCATAGGAACTTCAAAGTTAATCGTGCTTACCTTAGAGCAATTCTATGTTGGATGATCTCTTGAAAATTTTTCTAGGATACATGTGAGTGAGAACAAATCATGCTGAAAGTTCTCGTGTTGGTTTGTGGGGAGTACTTTCACTCTATAAGCTTTTAAGGCAAGTAAGAATGATGTTGCCAAGTCGCAAAAGATGCAAGGGAAATGTCGGCGATCCGAATTTCGATTCCTTATCCGAATACTACATCTGGGGTGTTACACAAACAACAGAGTTGCTTTAAAATTGTACCATTATACTTGGTTTTCCACTCCCAAACCATCACGAAAATTTTGATGAAACCGTTTAGTAAATGGATAGTGAGAACCAGCTTATCAATGAAAAATCAAACAAAAAAAAAAAGAGGAGTTAATGTAGAGTTCAAACTAACTTTATAAATAAATTTGTCCTGACCAATATCATTCCTGGTTAAATTCCTTTCTTGCATTATCAACATTCATTAAGTACATGCCAAGCAGATTTCACCTTTTTAATAAGTACATAAATGATTAAAAAGAAGCCAAGGTAAAAATAAAAGAGATGTTCTTACCTTGACAAAAAGCCTTAAAACTCATTCAAAGACGACGAAACAAGCTGCAACACTGCAAACAAAGAATTTGAGACTAAATTAGAAATCTTGACCTACAAAGAGTTTGGGGGGGGGGGGGTAAACCAAAAAATATTTATCCCATGAAGAAATACGATTGAACTCATAGCTCCCAAAAATGATATAAGAGAACATACCTCGATGTTTTTCAAGTCCTAATAAATAAAAACAAAAGAAAAACCACAATCAAACAAATGTCGCTTGCATTAATACAATTAAGCTGTAGATAATTATTTACCAGATAAGAACTCAATGAAGTGTTGCACTCGAATAAATGTATCTTAAATAAAGATAAGAACACATCAAAGGAAGTTTGCTGCTTATAGCTGCATAACTGAAAAACATATTAAGGTCAATAAAATCTCTATCAAACCTCCCTCAAGTTACAAGAAAATATCAAATATTCTCATATCTCATCCATGATGAGGAGTTATTCCACTAGTTCCAATACCAAGTTCATGCATATTGGATTTTCCAACAGTTGGGGCTCCACATAACCTCAGATATTTCACACACCATATTTGGCTTTATAAACTACTAGTGGAAACTGAGAAATACCAAATCATATGTAATAGAATATAGTAAACAATCTATTTGACTATTTCATCCTTGACTGCAATTGGAACAGATAAATTTTCTTCCAAGTATATTAATAAAGTATTCAAGATTACATTTTTTTTTTTAAAAAAATAAATTTATAAACTATAAAGACTTGATTGTTAATAAGCTTTTTAAAAGTCGTTGCCTAGGAAAAAAAATTGTGATACAAATCCTAAATGTGGAAGTAAACTAAATCATCAACAGTTGGCCAAAAAGTCGCAGTAAAACAAACACATTGGATAGAAAATTTCTATATTCAAGATAGCAATAAGGCAACAATCAAAATTCTACTTCTCACACATTCCAAACTCCAATGGCAGAAAGCAGAGAAACTGAAACAACAAATACCATATATATATATTTTTTCTTATGAAACTTTGAAAATTTACATTCAACCATTCTTTTTGTTTGTTTCCAAGCTCAACTAGAAACTTTATATGACAAATCATAGAGATATTCAAAGTTACAATGGTCCAATTAGAATCTCTCTAACAACGATTAATATAACAGAGACACTAATAAGTACAAACAAAACTTGATGATAGTTAGAAACAAACTATCAACAAGAAGAACCAAGATACACTGTGTGTGTGTGAGAGAAAGCAAGCTGATATTCAAGTTAAAACGGCGATGAAGATGTTCTTCGAAGCTGATACTTTGGCTCAGGTGAGAGGGAGCCAACGGTTGCATCTTTTTCAGCTCCTACATGTAAGAGAATTAAAACTCCTTGAAGCAATAACCAAAACAAATAAGTACATACAAACTCAAATGTTTAAGTCACCATAAATGAAAAGATTACAGTATATTTGTAGTCCTTGTTTGTATTGCCAAGATACGCAAAGAGGATGACATTTTTCCAACAAGTAATCTAACAAAAAAGGCAAAGTCCAGTTTAAACAAGAAATGAATTGTCTAGAGAGGTTCTAATTCTAGAGTAAAATGAATCCTATGATCCTATCCATGAATGAGTCTCCGTGTCCGCAGACCGCAAGTAACTCATAAATTTGGATGGAAGAAGAAGCCGAAGAGGATTATCTAAACCTATGTGTTGAGTTTGTGTTTTTGTCAATTAAATAATTCTTTTTCAACCTATTTGTTAAATAACCAAATCTTTCTAATGTATAGGGAGTTTTGTTTTGGTTAAGATCGTTTCCTTTAAATAAGGAATCTGTGATTTTGTTGAGAGAGATTCTTGGAGAAGATATATACGGTATCTTGATGCTGATTGAGGTTGACGAAAAAGTGACTCGTATTGATTGAAAAGTATTGAAGCGTCCGATCTAGTAAAGAGCTTGATAAGGTGATTCTCCTACGATGATTTAACGTCGTTGACTATGGAATATTCACGGAGGACATTGAGTTGAGGGATCAATTCAATAATTCAGGGGGAGCTTGAAATTGTCTTCTACAAGATTCTTGTGATATTTAGGGGGAGCCTGAAGTTTGTGTTAGTTAATGTGATAACTATTGTTTATGTAACTAGTGAGACATGTTACAGATGATGAATCTTAATAATATTCCTGATCTGAGGAAAGAGGCTCCCCAAACGTAGACACATTTGCCGAACTGGGTTACCAAAGTGTCGTGCATTTTATTTCTGTCTGCCTTTAGTTAAACCTGTAGTTAAATGCATGAGGTATAGTTAAAGAATATTTAACAGTGTCATTTTTCTCTATGTTCTTTAGTTTTATGTTAAAAAGAAGGTTTTAGATTTGATTGCAGATCTTTCCTAAAGATTGCAAGTGAGCGAACAACAAGCTTTTCAAATTCAATGTTGATGAGCATTTAGTAGACACTTCAACTGTCCTATAGAAAATGTTTGACCCTACAACATTTGAAGTTAGGAATGAACTGGATAAAATAATGAACCGGACAAAGGAAGAAGTGAGGAGAATCACTGAATAGCAAAAGATCTTGTATTGGAGGAGAAGCACCCGATGGTGAACTTGATTTAGACCGAGTTGCAACCGAAAATATGACGACAGTAGCTAGATTGGTGGGTTGGACGACGTTAGCTTATTGTAGCAATTTGACAGTGGTGGCTAGAGGACTATTTCAACGGCGCGAGTGGAGCTTTTTAGCGTTACGCAACTGAGATGTTCATTCGACGACAAGGGCTTTTCTTCTTCACGTTTTTGGTAGAGAGAAAATGCTTCAATGAAGTTTCCCCGTAGAAGAATCCATTGTGCCATTTCTTCAATCAGAATAAAAATAAAGAGGTGGACTCAAAGAAGTTTCAGTCATAAGTTGCCGAATAGAAGAGCGAGAACGAGAAATAGGCGATGCACCATCCTTTCTCCGATAGGCTCGACTGGCAGATGCACCATCTCTTGTTCGATCGGGAATTCTTATCAGTCTTCTTTCATGAGTGGTGGTTCTTTGATTTTTCATTCATTTCTCATTCAATGGCCGAGAACCTATTCTTAGCTAAAGGAAAGAAAAATGTCCGCATGACACTGGGAATTAAAAAATTTTGGAACGTAGGAGTTTTTTTATTTGGAAATATTTTATTGACACAAAAAATTTGGGTTAATTTTTATAAATATAACAAACAATCAAAATATTTACGGTCAGTGTAACAAAATGAAAAAGTTCATTATGCTGACCATTTTTTTAAAATATTCCAGATTTGTTCTTTTTTTTCATCGTCTTTCTTCATTTCATTTTCTGCGATTTTTTTCCTCTCCATCGTCGTTCTTCTCTTCTTCTACCTTTTTGTTGTTTTTTCCAAACTGTTATTTGGTTCAAGATCATGTACCAAATATAAAATATCTATTTTAATTTTTTTCCAAATTATTAGTTGTTCAAGATCGTCTACCAGGTATAAAGAATCTTGAAAGAAAAAAATATTTAGGAACCAAATCTAAACAATCGTATAAAAAAAATAGCAAAATCTAAACGATCGTGTACTAAATAATCTTTAAACGTTAAAATTTTAGTAGACAGATTTAAGCAATCAAATCTAAACAATCTTGTACCACATATAAATGATCTTGTACCAAATCTAAACGATCGTGTATCAAAAAATCTTGAAAAAAAGTCGTTGAGATTTGGCTACTCAAATGTAAACAATCAAATCTAAATGATCGTCTATCAAATATAAATGATCCTATATAAAAAAAATGCTGGAAAAAATCATTCAGATTTGGCTACCAAAATTTAAACGATTAAATATAAACGATCACATATAAAAAATAGTCAAATCTAAATGATTGTGTACAAAAAATCTTGAAAAAAATCGTTTAGATTTGGGTAACCAAATATAAACGATCCACTCTAAACGATCTTGTAGGAAAGAATAGTCAAATCTAAACAACCATTTCCTAAATATGTTTCGCGTGCTCGATGCCAATTAATCACAGGGCATTTTTGGTATTTTTCATTGTGGGCATGTGGGTTTTTTTTTTTTTTGAAATTTTTCTATAGTGTAAATATTTTAGCGCTTTGTTATATTTTTGAAAGACCCAAAAAATTTATCGTTAATTAACAACGTACGTGAAAATTGTGTCAAGAAATAATCCGTATCTTTATTTTTAATGTCACATTTTGTCTCACCCCACCCCTTATTTCTCGATTAAAAGTATTATTAAAACTCATTTTTCTTACAGTGAATTATGCTTATGCATTTTATGTAATGAATGTAGGCTAAGGTTCATTTTCTTCAAATTTGCAGGTAGTTGAAGAATATGTGGACCATGGTATCGAACAAATCCATTTATGCATCAGTTTGATTAGATTAGGTCACACATACATGTAATATTACAGTTAATTTATCTTTTGGATTATTGTAAAAGCCTTACCAACAATGTAATTTATATTTTTTACTATCAATATAAAAATCATTCTAAACATATTTGGCTAATATTAAAATTTAGTATTTAATTTTTTATGGAAGTATATGACAGAAAAGAATGTGTTGCAGATTGAAAAATAATGACGCAAACAAGTGTCGACATATAAGTCTTTATTAAATAGAAACAATATCGTTAAATCACATTTCTTGACAAGAATTATGTGTAACGAAACATTTTAAACATGAAAGTATATTGGTGTTGAGTTATAGATAATGGTGACAGATTTAAAACATCGATATAAGAGTATTAATGACAATATATTCGTGTCGAGTGATAGATAATAGTGACACATTTAAAGCGTCAATGTAAAGGTATTAATGACAATATATTGGTATCAAGTTATAGATAAGAGTTACACATATAAAGTTTTAATGGTAAGGGTATTGATGACAATATATTGGTGGTTAGTTATAGATAACGGTAACATATTTATTACGTTAAGGTAAAGGTATTAATGACACAATTTTGGTGTCATCTAAACATATTTAATGACTTGTTTTCCGAAGTGTTGTTATATAGCGTTTCTAGACAGGGGCTTCAATGATTCAAAAATTGTGTCGTTGAAACTCTTTATGACGCAAATTTGTATCATTGAAACTCTTTAGTACCCTTTAGTCCCTGGGTCTACAACTGCTTTTACTTACTAGTCTTCTTGTCATCCTCCGCAGTTTTCAGTTGCTCCTACAGTGAATGTGCCTGCTTCCCAATCTGTCTTTTGCAAACACTGCACCTACTGAAACTGTTACTGATCTTCCTAACTTGAACACTTCTCCTGGTGACTCTTCGGTGCCCGAAGTTTCTACATCTAGGTCATCTTCATCATGAGTGCCTCATATGTCATTGGTTGCTTCCCCTGTAACATCTAATTAAGGTTCTGATCATCTTGGTGTGCCTGTGGCTATTACGAGCGATCCTCCATCCTCTGATCCTTTTGATGGTCCCCATATTCCTTCTTTCGCTGTCGATCGGTCTATTTATTTTGTTGAGACCGACAATCCTTCCAATGATGCTCCTGTTGTTGGAGCTATGTGATCGGCTTTTGCTCCCAAAATGTCGTGCAGACCTTGAGTTAAGGGTCAGAAGGTGGTTACCACCAAGAGTGAACACTGCAAGATCCCTTCTAATGTCCATGTTGTGCCGATTGACGAATTTTCTTTTCATTCGGAAGATAGTATGCAATAATGAAAGTATGTTGTTCAGGGTTGTTGTATTGTAGATGAACTGGATATCTCTGACAAGCATCAGTCTTGCACTCCTGTGATTGATCTTATTTGGAATGTTGGTTTAATGGAGATCGTGTCTGAGTTTGGCCCCTTTTACCACGTTTGATTTGCGAATTGGTTGTCAATTTTCTCTTTGACTTCAATGACCTTAGTGTTGATGAGTTTCATAAGGTACATGTTACGGGTGTCTACTTCACTATTTCTTCAGCTCTTCTCAATTAGTTCTTGGGCGTCTCTTTGCTGAGGATTGGTGTTTTATTCTTTCCTAAGCGTCTTGTTGAGGAATTAACTAGTGGGACTGTGCGTACTTGGCCTATGGATGGTTAGCTTCCTGCTGCTTCGTTAAGTGTCAATTATGCTATACTGCACAAAATTTATATGGCTAACTGGATTTCCTTCACTCATGCCTCTACCATCTCCACCTCTCTAGGTAATTTCATTTATCTAATTGGCACTGGTGCTAAGATCGATGTGGTGAGTTTGTTTTTAATTATTTCTTACGTCATGTTGACACATTTGGCATTCACATCCCCATCTGCTTTACCCATTTGATATGTGCATATTTATTCTCTCAACATCCCTCCATTCTGTCAGTGTTGGATGTGGCTGGTCCAGCTCCCAAGACTATGGCACTCAATTTTTGTCTTTTTCAAGGAGCCCATCTTACCTTTATTTTGTAGCAAGTAAGGTGGAGTATCTATAACTTTACATTATTGTGGCCCTTCTGTCTGTTTTTTTGTTGCGCCCCATTAATGGATCTTTGTTTTTATTCCGTCTCTCTAGATGTGGCTGGGCTTATTATTTTTAGGTTAATGAATGAACCTTGTTGCTTCTGGATCTTGCTGTGGTTTGGTTGTTCTTTTTTATATGTCTATGATCTGCTTTAATATCTGGTTATGTTGTTTCTAGTTATGGATGAAAGTGTGGATGTGGTTGTTTCTGCTCACTATGTATGGATGAGGATATGGTATGCCTTTAGGTAACCAATTATTGTAACTTTTTGTTTCTGCTTGATGGTTTGTGGTTTTTGTTTCTTCTATGATTGTATGCTAAAATAAAGGAAGTTGGTGTCAAGGGGGAGTTTGTTAGTTCAGTGGTCCCACATCCTTTATTTGATTTAATAATTATTTTTATATTGTTAAGATTTTGGCTGTTGGGCTTCTCAGCTAGTTATTATACATAGCCTCTTTTCACTGATAACTAAATTATTATTACTTCCTCCATGGTTTGTTTCAAATAGCCTAATTTAGTCAATGCAAAGGAATGACGGGTGGACAGTAGAAAATAATAGAGTATTTCACCAAAGGAACTTGGTTAAGAAGAGAAATCAGACAAGGGTTGCCTCTTTTAAGATTAAATTTCTTGTTACTAATT
>JBBPDI010000029.1:16355465-16366722 GCA_037974545.1 Cucumis variabilis | reverse complement strand
GGGTTGTTTTTGTAGGTGGAGGTTCTCAAGATAGATAAATGCTGAGGAACATTCTGAAAAGAAGATGGAAAACAACTCTATGCACAAGTTTAAAGGTGTTTAGTTTTGTTATTGTTAGGTAAAATTTGTAAGGAATGAGTTCATCTATCTTTTCTTGAGGATTTTTAATAGAAAGAAGTATCTCAAAAGTGTAAAAAGATATATCCAAACTCATTATTATTATTATTCCCTCTATCTTTTGTATAGTTGAATCAGCTAGTAGCTCTCCTCTTTTGGCCTTTGGATTTCCTTTTCATACATACCTTATTTTGTAACATAAGGTATATAACAAAATAGACTCAAAAACTTTTAAAAGATAGTTAAATTTAAAATCATGATTTCCATATGTATAGTTTACATTATACTCATATATGAAAAAATTTTACTGTTTCAACTTAAATAGTTAGAATTGGACAAATGACGTTATTGTCCGTTCAAACATGACTTCATATGTATGGTATATATCACACCCGTACACAAAAAAATACACCATTCTTCTCAATCTTTTTATGTTATCTACTTACCTCTGTTGTTCAATTCTGATGATAATAATAATAATGAAAAACACATGTTTGTTATCTTTGTGTTTAATCTTTGGTTTACCAACAAAGTTCCCAATAGAAACTTTCTAATTCCATGGCTGCTGATCCTCCCATCATTTTTTTGGATTTCTTCCAAGGTTCACTTTACAAAATTAACTATTAGAATTCATTTTTGAAAGATATTCTAATTTCTAATAGACATGTCAAAATCGGTATGTTTAATTATTGAGTTTAAAAAAAATGTACCTTTTCTTGCTACAAAGTTTATAATAATAGACTCACTCGATTTCCGAGTTTTCAATTTGTACATTTTTTAGTTTCTAAATTTAAGAAAATGAGCTTAAAAGGTTCTTTAAAGTGTTTTTATTGGATTTTAAAAATTAAATATATGATATTTAAGTTTGAAAAAATAGCTTTAGAGAACATATCATTTTTAGAAAATATTTCTATGATTTTAAATGTCATATAATTATTTAAAATAAAAGGATAAAGTTGTTTGAAAAACTTTTAAAACTCAAGACTAAAATCATTTTGTTTATTTAAAAATAAATAAAAGACTTTAGTAGATCTTTCAAAACTCTAAACAAGATTTCACAATAATAAATAACTAACTGCATACCTTAAAGAAAAGGGACAACGATGATGGTGATGTTTGACAAACAAGAGTTGAAGAAGACGATGGTGAAGAGGGAAAGGTTGAGTCCCCACGTCGTTTAAAAATATGATATTAAATTAATAAAGCTGTCTAATAAAAAAGAAAACTATCATTTAACAGCCACGTCGCCCCATCAAATCGATAGTCTACTAATGATATGAGTAGTTTCAAGGACCATTTAAAACTATTTTTCAAAACTATACTAAAATGTTTGTTTCAAATTTTCAAACACCAAATAGACATCAACTTTGAATTAAGTGGACCAAAAGTGTGTATTACTTGCATTTGTGTTTTTTAAATGACCAAATTCAAAAATAATCTTTGAAAACAAAATTTTAATTTAATTGCGTTTAAATGTATATATACTTTTTAGTATCTATTAAAGGTATATTCATTAAACTCAATAATATATTTTTTTTCTTTGGGGTTTGTGGAAATAAGTAAAATTGAAAATTAATCTGAAAATAAGCAAAAACGTTTTTGTTAAGTTTTAGTCTTCACATAATGGGAAAAAGCAGACCCAATTAATGTATTGACCAAATTTCATTTTCAATCATAAATATTAAATTCAAACAAAGAAAATAAAATAAAAAAGGATAATAACAAATTTACCCACGTAAAGACTTTATGAATTTCTTTCTAAATAAATAAATAACCATCCTAAGCGTTTCCACCCGTTTAAATCTTGAGCTAATAATTATATCAATATAAGTTTTAAATTTTTGTAAATGTATAGTTAAATTCTTAAATTTTTATGAATAAATCAATTTATACTTTTACTCCATGTTTCTTTCAAGAGATGTAAATGCATATTTAACTCTAAATGTTTCTCTTGTAAAGCCAACGTTTAAAGAAATCTACATACGTTTGAAATTTAATGCATGTATGCTTTTTAAAGACGATGAAATTTAATTCAAGTTGATGATACGTTACGTTTACGAAAGTTCAGTGTTGTAAAATAATACAATTACCAGTTCAGGGTTTTAGATTCAATCTCAAAGTTAACGTGTAAATTGATATTTTCTCATAAAAAATATAATCTTGTACATTTGAACTACTAATTCTATCGGTAGAAGTTCAAAACTTTCTTAGGTGTTTATAAAAAATTTATACATGTTTGTTATGTTCCATTTAATCACTTCTTGCTATTTTATCAATCAAACCTCTAAATTTTCATTAGCACGCTATTTAAGCCTATCTTAGAAATTCATTTGCATATATATATTTTGATTGCTCATTTAATTTGTTTAATTCAATATTTGAACAAGTCTATGTATGTGTGAGAATTTGGGTATATTAAACACTTTTGTTGTTTAAAAAAAAAACACTTTGAAACATATGTTATTTAAAATTTGGATGGAAATTAAACCACTTGGAAGCTTGGATTAGCAACCATGAAAATGGATTTAGATTGAAATATAAAATACTATTGTTGACCCATGAAGTCTTTTCTATAGAGAATTAATCTTTGTAAAATAAGTTTGGTTATATGAATATATATTGATATTTGTAAACTTTCTTTTTTGCTAATCATTAAATTAATAATAATATTTAACAAAAAAAAAGTATTTTTTTCTCTATTGATGACTTTGACCTATCGAACCCTTGGAAACGTAAAAGAAATAATTTTAATTTAAACAAGGAGAGATCTTTTTAGTTTGCTCCATCTTGGTGTCGTTGTCACGTTACTATTGATCTACTTAATTAAAATTAACCCTATTCGACTTAAAATCATGATTATATAAACATGACTAACACATTTACTCAAATTCACATTAGTCAAATAAACGATACATAAATTGAAATCAAACAAAACAAAAAACCTTAGATGCCCAAATCCAAAGATCAAAATAGCTTACAAATTTCTTATTTCAGTCTCCAAAGTTCTTTTACCTTTTTCTACAATAATCCTCAAAATTTTAAAATATCTATTTCACATCATTTATCCGTTTCAAACACGATTTGAAGTGAAATAAGTTGAAAGGAACAAATTAGATATTTAAATTAGAATTATTTAAAAGGGTTTAGATCTAAAAGGCAGAAGGCTCCCATAAAGTCAAAGTCAACTCCTCTACCAAAAATAAAAAAGGGTCATTATTTGGATAAATAAGTAAATATAAATTATGTTGAAGAAAGAAAGAAAAAAAAGTTGTAGAATCTTCCAATTTTGACTGCCGGCCTCAATTTGAATTAAACAATTGAGTCTTTTCATTATAGAACCAACAAGATTTTCAAAAGTATATTTGCAATTCATTCAAATACAGAGACCTTATAGTTATATACAAAGAAATTAACTAGTAAGATTTAAAATATATATCCCTATTTTATAATTTAAAAGCTTCAAACATGGTCTTATTTTATTTACTAATATATATAGCAAAAAAAAATATACATGACTTGATTTTCACGTAGTGAATTTGTTGGAAGAGGTGATAAATGTGACATGAAGAAGAGAAAACATGTGAAAGTTTAAAGAGTTTGAAGGTAAGACTAAGTAGTTATCTCATATTGAAGATAGCAACCTATAGTTTCATAATCGATTTAGGATAATTAAATGATCTTTCAAGCAAACACTACTAGAAATTTGGGTTTTAACGTTTCAACGACACAATTTTATCATGGATCGAACTCATGACATCTTAGTTAATTTTTAAACTTTTTACTACTAGGTCAACTCATGATGGTTACGACATTATTCTTGTTTAATAAATGCTTATATGTCGACACTTGTTTGGCGTCGTTATTTTTTTAGTCACAACACATGTTCTTTGACATATAAATGATGGATATAAATAAATTAAATACATGATTCAACTTACTCACGTATGCCTAAAAAGATTTTTTTTATTGATAATAAAAGTGTAAATTTGGTAAGCTACTACAAATGGTGGGTGGAAAGCTTTTGAGATAGAGGGAAAATGGTGAAGGACATTTGCAAGAGGGAGGGAAACATCGCCAGAGAGCGTTTGCAAGAGAGAAAAGATAACGACGATGCGGGATGAAGTAAGAGTTTTTTCGATCGTGGTTCGCAAGAGGGATGAAAGCGTCATTTTTTTTAAAAAAATAAGAAAGCGTACGAATTCAGAAAAACGTTGATTTTTTATTAGGGTAGTTTGAAATGACACATAATTTATGTCGTTAATTAACGACGAGAAAATTGTGTAAAAAAAACTCAATTTGTATCAAGAAAATTGCCATGAAAAATTTTGTAATTTTATTTTTAACAACACATTTGATTCCCTTCCACCTCTTTTTTCTTGATTTCAAATGTCATTAAAACTCATATTTCTAAATAAATTTATTCGACGGCAGTGGCTAAATTGGTGGGTTCAACAGTGAAGGCTTGTTGTGGCAGCAACGACGACAGTGGCTGGAGTGTGGAATTGATGGCGGTGGGTGACAGAAAATTGGAAGGCAAGGGTTCTTCACTACAACGTGTTAGCCCACGTCGTTCGATGAGGTTTTTTTGTTGGTAGAAAGAGGAAAAAAATTGCGTTAAGGCTTCATAAATTCAAAAAAAAAAATTTGGGATTTTTTCATTTGAATTTTTTTAATGACACAAAAAATTTGTCGTTAATTAACGACGCAAAAATTGTGTCAAAACAAATTAAATTGTGTCAAGAAATATTTCTTATTTTTATTTTTAACGACACAATTAATTTCACTGCATCTTTTTTTTTTTTATTTTGAACGACACAATGTCTTGATTAGTAGTGTGATTAAAACCTATTTTTATAGCAGTGAAAGAGAGACGTTGGATTGTAGGATTGACGAAAGATTTGTGAGTCTGGTTTGGACCAAATGGGTGTAGTTAAGAGGGCATATATTTATATAGATAATGAATGAAATGAAAAGTGTAAACATAAAAAGCTTCTAATTAATAACGTGCAGACCTCCCTCCCCCCACCACAAACAACACTGATCTTGAATTCCAAATGAAGTTTTTTAATATATTCTTCTTCTCTCAATTTATTTGATAGTTGTATATATAGATAGATAGATTAAACAAATGGGATCAGTTTGAAGTTTGATCTGCAGGAGAACACAAGTTGCCTTCACATCACCATCTTACAATTAAACCCTTTTCTTTTTCTCTCATATCACTTTTTAGTATAACTTATCATTTTCTTTCTTTAGAATATTTTTAAAAATTACATCCATATTTAAAACTATAAAATATGGCTAAAATGACTTTCTAAGATTTTATGTTGAAAATGAGACATTAAAATTTAAAGATAGGAAACCTAAAATAAAGCAATAAACCAACTTCACTCAATTTGGTATCTAACTTTCCAATTTAATACACGTTGACCAATAAATACATGAAAATGAATGACTTTCTATACAAAGCTAAAAGAATAAAAGTAGATTTTTTATGGAATGAAAATGGAGTTTATTAACTATAGGTTAAATTAGAGCCTTTAATTAAAGTTCAAAAGCAACCAAAAATTTAAACTTACTCCAATTTATAAAACATATGTTTATCTTAAATTTTGTCAAATAAATTATTATTATTATTTTAATATTACAAAGAAAGAAAAAATTAAATATATATAAAGAAGAAAACTCCCTTTTTATCCAAAAACAAAGTGAAAATGTGAGATGCAATAAAGTCAAAATATTAGGTAATAATTCGACCCATCATATATATAGATATATATAACTTAATTAATTACTTCGCATTAAATGTGTGTATTTATTTTAGGTATATGTTTCAATCTTAAATGTTGATAAAGGAAAAACAGTTTAAATCTTTTTTAACCACTTCTCCAACTATTCAAGCTTTAAGCAGAAGTCCGCCGAGTTAGCCAATTTTTCTATATAACTTTTACTATAACACATCATATATTTAGGAAAATAAATCAACTAACATAAAATACACATTATTGGCCAATCAATTCAAGTCAAAGATTGAAAATTCTCACTCTAAAATTATTCATTTTTAAAAATAACAAAATAAATTAAAATATTTACAAACTATAGCAAAATTTTGGATTCTCTATCACTATAGCATATCAATGACTATCAGTAGAATTTGCTATAGGTTCTAAATATTTTGTAAAATCTACCATTTTTAAAAATTTCCCAAAATAATATTAATAAATAGGCTAAATTATTAAAAAAAAAAAAACTATGTTCCGATTTTGTGAAAAATATACCCCTAAACTTTCAAAATCCTTAAATTTATATATATATATAAAAAAAGTTAAAAAATACCTTTCTTTCCGTTAGTTTTGGATGAAAAATGATAAATTTTTGTTTAAAAAATATTATTTGACTATTGAAAATTTTTGTAAATACCTTTTTAAACTTGCAAAAAATTCTAAAGTATTTTTATTAATCCAAAATTTACACCAAATTTCTTAGTCCTCAAAATAAAAACCAAAAGTTTATAGTTTTAACTTTCCATCCATATGTGGGTATAATTTCTATCGATATTTTCACATTTTTATGAGTTCGATATCGATAGAATAGGTAAACCAATATATCCATTACATCGTAGGAAAATTCACAAATCACAAAAAATAACCATGAAAATGACACTAATATAAATAATATACGTGTTTACTTGTTTGAAAATAATATAAAATTAATTTTGAATCTGTTATTTTTTTTTCAGAAATATCCATTGAAATCGAAATTTCTGTAAAATTAAAACTTTGATATATCAGTCGGCTTCAATATATCAATCAACATCGATATTTTAAACCTTGGTTAAAACAATAAATTCTGCAAAATCTCACAAAGTTTCAAAGAAAATTCTTCTTAAAACATACTCAAACAATAACTAGTTAAATAAAAAAAAAATCTCACACCTGTAGATATTGTATCACTGTATGTTAATAGTCAAATATGTTTTCTTATTTGACAATTAATTGTAAGTTTAGTTACAACAATAACTATTACAATTCGTTATGTTCGTGATTAATCAATCTATGTTTATTGTCAAATAAATTTAAAATCATGATTTTAATTTTAATTTTTTATTTTAATTTTAGTTGGTGAAAAAATTAGTATAAAGTTTTGATTAATAAGAATATTTCTTAAATATATTTTTTTTTGTAAGTTTCTAAAGTATTTTTGAAACTTTTTAATAATTGGAAGTTTTTTAAAACTAAATTTTAAAAGTTATCACGATACATGTATTTTTCAACCTTTTTTAAAAGTAGAAACATTTTTGAAAGTTCATGAGTATTTTCGATACAAATATCAAAATTGAATGACATTTTTTTTTTGTAATTTAACCTAATAAATATAAGCATGTTAGAGATGTTATTTTTATTGATTATGAACATGTGGATCATGTATTGATGGTTGAACTTAATATTTTTAATTTAATGTGAATAATGGAATATAACAATTATTTATAAACAACCCTACGCACTCTTAGGGTTTTGGGATAGAAATTGTATGCATTAATTGCTATACATATCCTAACTCACCTCCCCTTTACTTTACCATTAAATGGAAATTCTTGTATCAGTAAGAAGGACAGAAATCAATGGTTGATAAACTTAACTGTATTTTTTTAAAAAAATACAGTAAGAGTATTTCCTCTGGAATGTTTTGATTGAATCTTGAAGATTGTTAATATGTGGAATTATGTTGAAGTTAACATTCCTAAAATACAGTGTCTAAATTAAAATCTGGATGAGATATTGGCATTTGGTTGGTATCGTCTTGGTCATAATTAAAAGTGTATATATAGATTAAGGTTTATGGAAATGATGTAATTTGATTAAAACAAAAAAACAAAAACAAAAGAGAAAGACAAAGGGGGCGGGAGAAACGATGAAGAAGAAACAAAGAGTGGAGCAGTTGCATTTGTAGGTATTTGATGAATAAGGGGATGTGCATTTTGCTTTCATTGGACTCTCAACCCCTTCCCTCATTCTCAATACCCCTTTTCACAAGCACTTTTAACTCAAAACTAAAATGCACTATTTTTTTTCTTTTTATGTTATTTCATTTTTAATCCATTTCCAAAAATAATTTACGTCTTCTTTAATAACAATTTCCTAAATTTCTTTTTGCACATTAAACTTTTCTTTTTCTATATTTTGAATTCTGAACTAAATTTTGAAAAAAAAAAAAAAAACTTATGTAAGAGTCACTTTTTTATTGTTAGAATGTTGATAATAAAGGAAGAAATTAAAAGGTGAAAATAGTACTTATAGACTTAGTTTTAAGAAATAAAATGTTTACAATCAAATAAGCCGATTTCAATCTCTAACCCTCATAATTGTTGGTTGAAATATTGAAGTAATTAAATTTATCGAGATTGATAAGTTCTTTTAGTACGACAATATACGGATATAAGATCGAATGTTTGAGTTTAGATCAGGAGTGTAAGTGTTGTATAATTAAAGTGTGAGTTAATAGTTTATCATATTGGGTTATTTTATTAAATTAGTTAAGTATTTTATGTGACGATCTATTTAATATAATTCAGGTCCAAGATTCCTAATTGAGTATGAACTAAGTGGGTAGAAGCCTATTTCTAGATTGATTAGGATTTAATGAAAATTCTAATTGAACTAATATATAAAGAGACTTAGACTATGATCTCCAATATACGGAATTTTTTCTCGTATCTCATCAAGAGAAAGATCAGGGCATTCTGAGTCTTGGTTGAGGAAGACAATAGTCATTTTATAGTCATTGTCAATCAATATTATGATATATAATTTATTTTTAACAATTTGACATGAATGATCTTGGATTAATATATTATATAGATTTAAAGTATTTATGCTAATAAGTGCATGTTTGTGTGCGATCAACACTGCTTGACAAACCAATCGACTTAAAAGACGAGATTTATCGATAATTTAATGTAATACTATAACATGAAATATTTTTTATTAAATTTTTGTAAAATGTCATGTCTTCATAAATTAATATTGTGGTATAGAGTTGAGTATAAAAAATAGTAGTTTTAAAGAGCAGGTAGAAAATAATTTAAATGGACAATTATATTTAAATGGTATGAATTAAATTAAAATATATGCAAAAATGAACCTATTTCATTATATGAACTAAATAATAATTATATATAACTTCTGTTTTTCTTAATGAATTCGAGTTTTGAATTTTACATCCAACTTTTTCAGTAGAAAGATTTGAACTACAGATATCTTAAAAAATATTTAAAAATTAATATTAGTATATATGTAATATTTTTGTAATTAGTAATGGGATTTGGAAGAAATTGAACTAAAAAAAGAAGTAATTTTCAATCTCTTCATAAACTTCCTCCTCCAATCTCTCTCCTTCAAACCAAACTTTCTTCCTTTTTACATAAATTCCCTCCACCATTTTTCTATGTGATTTTTCAATTTTTTCTCTCTCTTAATTTTATAACAATTTAATCTATGAACTATACTATGTAATAATATTTAATCATTAATATAAAATAAAAAATATAGTGACTAAATCGTTAAAAACTAAGATGGAATAACATGGAATGAATGAATGTTTAGAGAGATCAAACTATTATTTAACCTTTTTATTTTATTTAAAATAATTTATTAATTCACACCATAGTTTATCCAATGGCAAGAGTAATATAAATGAAATTTGTTATAATCGTAAATCTAGACAAATATATGAAAATTCAATTGTATATTTTTTTTTTTAATTAATGACTTACAATTTGAAAGGGTGAATTATGGTTAAGTTGAATTTAATAGTATAGCCATTAAAAGAACTTGAAGTTCTTTGAACAAAACTTTAATGAAAGCATTCATTCATACATGAATCATATACTTACGATGGGTATGAATTCTAGGAATAACAATTGAATATATAGCGATATTTTTTTAAAAAAAATTGTAAATATAGTAAAGTCTTACCACAATAAACTTCTCTCATTTATGTCTATAAGTGATAGATCAATATATTGTATTATGATCTATCTATGATAGACTTTTATTATTGAAAAATATTTACATATTTTGAATCTAATTCTTATTTTTGCAACTATTCTTTAATATATAAGGAGAAAATGAATAGTTGCAAATACATTAAGTAGACACTGCATTAGCATACATACAACAATTTGAAAATCTTACATGGATAGCAAAATTTAATGATTGAAATTTATTATTGATATACCCTATTACAAATATTAGTCTATATAGGCCATAAGACTCATTGATAGATAGTCAAATAGAAATATCAACAACAAGGTTAACTTTGTTTATTATAACTAACTTAAAATGAGTCCAATTAAGTTATTTATTACAAGGAACTTTGGTGTGTTGTCCATAGTCTAGTCCTGGCTTGGTTGTTTATTGACTTGAGCAAGCTACCTTGTACTTACCACACTTCAATGTCTAGGTCAGTATAAAAAATGTATAGCTCAATTAACACCCAATAAGTAAGTAAGGTTTGGTCACTCAATTGAGTGTCCCATTTGGAGTTGTCGAATGATGCAATTTATAGATTCTTCCTCTAACTTTCGCCTATAGTTACATGCAAGACTATAAATATTAAAGGTTGTTTCCGACACTCAAGATTACGAGGTACCATATCGATCATAACTTAATTATTTTTCAAGAATTCTAATTACCCATTGGTCTTAAATTGACATATATGTTTTTGAGTAGATTGCATTTAGAATGTGTATGTATGTATATCCTAGATTCTTGGTAAAGAAATATATATAGATATATCCATAAAATTTAAAAGGTTGAAAGGGGTCAAGTTGGGACTTCCCATCCCATCAGTATTTTCTTCCCATCACTGTCTTTTCCGTTTAAACAAATTCTGCGGTCCTTCTAGAAGCATCTTCAAAACTCATATTACAATCCATCAATATCATCATCCTATACAAATTATTCAGTCTTTTTTGGAACAATGACTTTTTCCTTAATGTTGCAAAATTAAAATAGATTCAAAATTTTGGAATACGAGAGAGAGAGAAATACCCAAAACTTTGTTTTGTTTTGTTTTGATTTGAATTATAGTTTCTTTTTGATTCGGTGGATCCATTTTTTGTTGCTGTCGCCACCCATTA
>JBBPDI010000029.1:16291635-16302992 GCA_037974545.1 Cucumis variabilis | reverse complement strand
TCTTCACATGTATGTATGTCAAACTTTGAAGATTCTTCATAGAAGGATGAGTTAGGAAGTTCTTCCCCATGCCAAAATCAAATTTTATAACTTTCATCAATACCATTAACATATAAGTGATCTCTAACACCGTTTCTACTATGTTTTTCACAATTCCCACATTTCAAACAAGGACAACGAATATAGGAGCTACTTGTATTAGAAAATCCAAATTTGATGAAGTTTTTCACACCCAACTCATAATCTTTAAACAATCTACTCTTGTGCATCTACGATTTATCCATCATTGTAAATCTAATGAGAAATAAAGTCATTGTCACTAGTGAGAATTAAAGTGGAATGACAAACTTAAAAACACCTAATCTTTAACAAACTTCCCCGACTTTTTGCAATTATTTTTTAACACAAGATATCAAAACACACTTAAAAACCATAACAATCAATTATCAGAAAATAATTCATTTACAAAAAAATATAAAGCATTTACAAAACTAGCCGCCATGAGCAATGACAAAGGAAAAGAAATCAATTGCTATAACACCGTGCATCTCCCAAGAAAGGTTTCATGCCCTATTCAATACATTGTTGGCAAATCATGCTAACATTCAAGATGGCCAAAATGGTTGGAAGGGTCTATCTCTTAGCACTGGGCAGTTTCAAATTCATAAAAGGAAAACAATACCACAAATCTTTCTTGAAAGAGTGTGTTCAGATTTGAAGAGATAATATAATTAAACTCACGAGATTTTTAAAATAATTTTACAGTCTCGAAACAACTTTTAGTTTGAGAGAAAAGGGGAGAGCAACGGAAAGAAGAGATGGGGGAGGGGGGGTGTCGCGCGCGGGAGGAAGGAGAAGGAAATAAAAAATAATAATAATAATAATAATTTTTAAGATAAATTAGAAATTTCTTGACGTTTTTAAAAATATCAACGGTTTTTTAGAATGATCTTGACATTTTAAAAACGTAAAGAATTTTTTAGAACTTTCTTGATGTTTTTAAAAAATGTCAAGGATTTTTTAGAATTATCTTGACATTTTAAAAACGTAAAGAATTTTTTATAAATTTTTTGACGTTTTTAAAACGTCGAGGAAAAGTATATATTATTGACGTTTAAAAAATGGCAAGAATGTCGAATTCATATACATTCTTGACGTTTTAAGAACGTCAAAAAATTAATAGATATTTTTTTATGTTTAAAAAATATCAAGAAAAAATATATCTTACTTGACGTTTAATAAACGTCAAGAAAGTTGAAGATTGACCTTTCATATAAATTTTATACTTTTTTATTTGAAATCACATCTTACTTAAAGTTTTTCAAAAAACGTCAAGAAATGAAAACTGAAACCGTCAAGAGAGCCTATTTTTGTAGTAGTGCGGATCACTTGGATGGTCTAACCTACTATGCTAAATGAAGGAGAATGTTCTTTGTTCCAACATGTGCAGTGACTTCTTTGGTGTATTTGCGGTGTATTTGCAATCGTAGGATTGATATGATAAAGGCTATTAATGCTAGGCCATTTGAATAGGATTTTGCCCAAAGATTTGTCCTAGATAATAAAGAAGTAAAAATCAAAGATGATAATACAATTGTTATCAACACAAATGATTGACAAATAAAAGATTTGATGAAATAATTTGTACTTGAAGAAAAGATTGAGAAGTTTAAAGAAAATTTGAGGAGTGGGAAGTAAACCACAACTTGAGTGTGTTATTGGAAGTGATTACCCACTACGTACAGCAATTTAGTCATTACCAGTGTACTCATTTGAAGAGTTAAAGGAACTCATATCATATGTAGCATACGAACATGAGAGTCACAACTAGAATCAGTCAACCACGAAACATAGATTTGAGTAGTTGTCTTTAACTCATTGGACAGGCGAATGTTTACCTTGAAAGTTGAAGTTTATTTGGATGTAGCATTCACGAGCAACATGCTTAGATCTATAACAAATTTGACATTTAAAATGAAATTAAGCATATATATATATATGGATTAAAGACCACTAAGAAGTGCATGTCACACTACTAAGTTGAAGCTCGTTTTGGCAAAATTTACGTGTATAACAAGCATTTTATGATTGTTAGTTTCAAAACACGCTGCTAATGAAAATTGTTTGGAAAATGAAAAACAAGTATATTAGTATTTCATTCATAAATGACAATTCTCACATTTCTAATATTAGCATGTGGAAGATTCCTTATTATTTTTTCTGATTTTCTAAGCAATCATTTTCCTTTTTGATTCTATTCTTAACTCAAGCGAGTGCACATGTGAGTTGAAAAAGTTGTGTTAACTTTCTCGTGATAATCTTGGACAACAATCGGTATAAGCGATTTAGCGATCTGATTTAGCATCGAGGTAGAGCCAAATTTTGCTTTCAAGGTAGTGTTTTGACACGACACAACTATGATCAACATTTGTTTTTCCAACAATCTGAAAGCAAATTATCAAATGTTGATCTAATCTGAAAAATTAGTTTCTAAAAGAAAACCCCTTTCCAAATAATTTCCAATAAAGGTTTGGAGGAAAAGTCGAACCCTCATCCTCAAAATCACGATGCGGCTACAGTTTCGACCGTCGGTGCGATCCAGTTTTCGATTGAGAATGAGGATACCGAGGCAGAAACTCAGTGTTTCAACAACACTGGTTCCAGATCATCGGCCTGCTAGATCTAATGGATGAGAAGGTGAGATAGGCACTTAGGGGAGCTAGTGTGGAGCTGCTGGAATCCTCACTATAGTTGATGTTGTAGAAGACCCTAGCTGGTAGGATTTTGACAAAGTAGTTATTGAAGAAGAGGAAATAAGGAGAAATAATTCAGATACAGAGCCGTTTGTTAGTATATGGAGTTTGAATTTGAGGAGTCTGTCAAGGTTTTCTACGATACTTATGCTTCATGCCTTGGTGTTATTATGGTGTTGATGCATTTGGTAGATTGATGCGTGATGATGTAGTTCTTTGGCGGCGACTTGTTTGTAATAAAGAGTGGTTTCACAAGTTTAAGTCGAAAAGAAGTAAAAATAGGAAGCCTCGAGTTGCAACGAGAGAAGGGTGTAAGGCAATAGTTGTTGTAAAAAAAAAGAAAAAAAACTGGAATATGGGTTGGTGCAAAATTTGTCAAGGATATAATTATCCATTGATTGTTACAAAGGTCAATGCTAGTCGAAATGTTCTTCTTTTCCACATACAGGTAAAGGTCTATTTGGGTTTTGGTAGAGATTTGAAATGATCAATGAAGCCCGCAATGGCATAATCAATTTTCAAGAGTTCTATGAGGTTTATCTCTTTCTCACTTAGGAATTTTTTATATTTCAAGGTCTATTCGGTTCACACGTTGGTTTTGTTTACAATATTAAGATTGAATTAGTCTATGCATATGTATGTTTTAGGTGCATTATGTATATTTCAATACTTCAATCATTTCCGTGAATAATGAATTTATTCTAAAATGATTTGTTGATGAAGCCATCCAATTGAGGGCATGATTGAAGAGACTTGAAAGAAAACTCAAATGAGTAGATTGATGGACTGATTTATGTTTGTGATAGAGAGAGTCTAATTATTTCTACCAATTTACATGATGGTGATAAAATGTATTTTGGTTTTAGTGGCTTTGTTACATAAATAGTTCTGATGAAGACAATCATGATTTGATTGGTGGTTTATTCCATAAATTTAATTTTTATATATAGTATAAGAATTTAGCTAGTTTATTACTATGCTACATTTGAGGATGATAATCCATATGCATATTTGATGAGCATAAACTATAATATTCTGTATATAAGTTTGGTAAATTTATGTTGTAGTGATGAATGCTATTGTGATATTTGAATAGTCTATGCATTCTTGGATGAAAATAATGTATGACATGTGAATCATATGTATACGATTAGAAGTAGAAAAGCAATTAAACAAAAAAGATCATGAATACCTTATAATAGAGTTTTGTGAACTAAATGGATATGTCATGCACCTAAAACATTTGGAAATGTGGGGGTGTCTAGCTAAGGTAGCATATCTTCTGTTCAAGAAAATCTATGGTATGATTGAAAATCTTTGAGTATGTTTATTGATTATACTCATAATAGTGTTGCATAAGATTTATATAGTTAAATCAATTTATGAATATTGAGACGCTATTGTGATCTACTTGAACATGTCTATTAGCATGTTAGGATGAGTAGAAATGTATGTCATATTTTTTCGAGTTATGCATGACTTACGTTATGAATTGTCAAGTAATTTGGTTATTAATTTTCATGAAATTGAAAGTATTACTGTTACTTGTAATCAAGTTTGATCGTACAACATTATTTGCATATTACTAAAATTTTCTAGTGGTATAAAAATATGCAAATTCATTATTTACGAAGCTCATAGGATTTTATGGAATTTTAAGATATTGTCTAAACTATAAAATATGTGATAGTTTCTAAGACATAAGGGCTTATACTCAAGTAGTCCATAATGAGTGGTATAAAGAGTTGTGTCCCTAGTTTGGTCTTGTTGATATAATTCTTAAGTCGTACAAAAGTGTAGTGGAACCTTAAAAGTAGTCACAGTATTATATTCATGGTTGAGCTTTGTTGAATAGGCATTTTATGCTCTAGAGAGGAGTTAGCTTATCAAATTGGATGTCTATTTTAGGGGAGGTTCAGTTGGAACTTTGTTCGAGGGGAGGATCATTGAGAATGCGACCAAAGTCTCACATTACGTAAGAAAACTGATCATAAGTACATAGGTGCAACTTTAGACTTATGAAAAATATTTTGAATCAAACATGGAATTTAGAATCCTTTGATTCTTGTTCTCGTATGAATAAATTAGCTATCGTAGAGCGTCATAAAAGCTTTTGTATCTGTATGTGGTCTTCTAATGCATCAAGCGTATGTAAAGACGATATTCCTCAATGGTAACTTGGAAGAGTTAAATTTATTTATGGTCTTTAACTAGTTTCTAAAAGTTTAACGAGAAAAACTTCAACAACAATTTAGTAAACAGTGTCTTGTGAAGTGAATTGTTAATATATGTGTTTATTAAAAGTTGCTTGGAGTTGATTGTGTGACTATATGTTTGTATATTGGTGTAATTTATGTGATACAAACATAAACGTTAGTAATGCTATAAAGTTATCACATTTTGAAGTGAAAGATTTATGTGAGACCAAATGTGATGCACTTAGTATTATTGAGAATGTTTTGATTTATGTCAATCACACACTAAATGCTATTAAAGAGATTTGATATTTTAATGATGCTCTAGTAAGAACATATTATGATGCTAGTATGAGCCTTAAGGAAAATAAATGAGATAATGTTTCTCAATTTGAATATGCAAGGATTATAGAAACTACTATGTTTTGATAAACTGTACCAGATGTGTTATTGCATATGTTCTAAGAAGATTGAGTACATGTATACACATAATCTTGATTAAGATTATTTCATTGCTCTCGTCATTTATTAAGATATCTTAAGGTTACAATAGATTTTAGTTTTCATTTAATTATTGTCTACCATACCTAGAGAGGTAATGTATGCAAACCGGGTAACTTAGAATGACAAAGTAAGCCTTACAAGTGGATACGTGTTCTTAATGAAAAATGTACCATTGTATGGGAACATGAGTATGAATGATATAGAAGCCTAATGGGAGATGTATCATTGTGGTAGGGCTCTATATCAATATAATTTTATTGAGATTCATACCCTGTTATAGAGATTGTTAAGAATAGTATGTTATGACAATAGAAGGCATATTCACATGAACATGAAACTGTGAAATGATAGTTGAATGAAAGAATTATCTTCTTGAAGTATGTAAGGTCTGAGGAACTTTGTAAATCATCTCTCCAAAATCCTAACAAGGAGAGTAATTCTAAGATTTTCAACAAGTATGAGATTCAAACATTTGATGGTCTGTAGCCCTTTATTTGAGTGGTCTATTGCGATAGACTTGATGGTCGATAGCCCTTTTCTGGGTGGACTACTACGGTAAGCTTGATGGTCCATAGCCATGTGTGGGCAATCCTTAAATGGATTTGATGGATGAAATTAAAACCTTTGAAAATTCTATAGCCCTTCTTTGGGTGTTACTGGTATAGACTTGATGGATAGTTGGAAAATCTTCATAGCTCAGTTTTGAGTAATTTGTCTTTGACAGACTTAATGAAGTTGGTCTTGATATGAACTACATCTGAAGCCTTCTTAGCTCAGTTTTGAGTGGTCTATTGTGATAGACTTGATGAAGCAATAAATGTGATTGTGAAGGTGTGGCCACCCTCTATGAAAAAGTTTAAGGATCTTTTTCTAAAGATTTCACCTTGACCTGAGGTTCTATGTGCATGGCCTTAAATAGCACAATTTTGAGGATCTATTGTGATAGATTTTATTGTGGAATTAATGGAAATTTAAGAAGTAAAACGTGTTGTGGGGGTCTCAACCGACGTTATAGAAAGTTCAAAAGACAATTAACTTACTTTCGATGATTTGGATTGTTGCCACACCTCACTACGCATCAATTCAAATTGAAAGATATTGATGTTTAAGTTTATACTACTTATTTCTTTGCTCAGAGAATTTTTTCTTACTATTTTAACTAGAATGCAATGATAGTCATTCGTGGGGGATTGTTGGAAAGGACCATCATTGTCCTGTTTTCTAATTGATATTTTAATTGGAAATTGATCATTATTATTATTTAATTTATTTCATAATTTTAATAATTATTCTTTATATATATATTACGTAAAGATATTTTTGTAGGGTGTGCAGTTATTCTTCTTGCAAAATCCAATTCTTTCCTCTGATTCTCTAAGCAATCATTTTCCTTTTTTATTTTATTCTTAACTCAAGCGAGTGCATGCGTGAATTGAAAAAGTTGTGTTAACCTTGGGGAGCAATTGGCATAAGCGATTTAGCATCAAGGTCACGTCGAATTTGCTTTCAGGCAGTGTTTCGACACGACACAACTATAATCAACATTTGTTTTTCCAACACATATCTCTCTCATCCCCTCTCTCTATTCATACTTGTTTTCTGTCATAAGTGTTTTTTTTATCCCTACTCTAAAGAAAGGGTGTGATGGAAACGTAGACGTGCGCAGCAAAATTAAGGATCTAAAATCACTCTAATTGTATCTAACAATTTAGAAATTAACATGCATATGAACCTAATTTAGTCATATAAGGGTTTAATAACACATACCTTTGTAGCTTCCGAATTTAGTAATTTTCTCACAAACTAAACTCGGACCACCACTTGTGTTGACTCGTTATTCTTCGGACTTATAATTCAATTGTGAGACCCAATGAATGAAGGAATTCGAGGATTGTTGCAATTTTGGGAAAGATAAACATTGGTGAATATAAGAAAGTAATATATTAAAAAAAAAAACTCTAAAAGAATTTTCAACATTAGAAAAGATCTCTTTCTATGAACTAATTAAATGCATATTATTAGTTCACCAATGTCCAACACTTCATTAAGCATCAACACTTAGTGGACTTTGATGAGCTTGGTGTTAACATCTCATATAACTCCTATAATTAAACTATAAGAAGGATGTCAAATGATTCCTCAACATTCAATTAGTTAATAAAGTCTCTAATTTATTATATTCTCTAATAAACACGTCTATAATTAATTGTTTTAATTTTACACTTTTAAATATGTAAATTTTAAATTATCAAAATTGATTTTGATAATTATCTACGTGTGTTTAGAAATATTTAAAAAAACGAATGATTTTAACCATTTCAAAATCATTCCAAAGCGTGGCTTAAAATTATGATCACTACATAATTTAAGTTACTCGGTAAACCATATTTTTATAAACTTATAATATATATTTCTCAATTTATTTTAGTAATAAAGTAATACTTGCAATTTTACTTTCTAAACTTGTCATCTATTGCAATTTCCTTAAATGTAGACAATATCTAATTATACTAAAATTTAAAAAATGATATTTTTAAAGTTTATTTTATAGTACAAAAATTGCTAGGATTGAGATTGAACCTCCAACTTTTAGAACCGAAGGTGTTGCTAATATCACTTATCGAACTATTGTTGAATGGTTGCAAAATAATATTGATTCGTTTAAAATTAGTGATGATTAATCAGGCTTAAGTTTTTTATTAAAAAAATCAAAATATAATAAATCAGTGACTATATATTAAAATTTTAGTGTAAATTATACTAAGAACTACCGAGACGGAAACGTTAATTTAAAAAATAAATTATTTTGAAAAGGAAGAAAAAGAAAGAAAAAGAAAAGGAATTTGATATGGGTGGGCCAATTGTAACCATTTTAGTTTGCGTAAGAGCCCACTTGAATGTGGGTCAACAGCCCAGTTCAGCCATTTAAGCTCTTTAATGACCCGAGCCCATCATTGATGACAAATAAATGCACGTTTCTTCGATAATCCCGAAGGACCTTCCTAATCCGGTTAATTATTTTTTTTTTCTAAATTTATAAAACTCCATTAGGGATAATTGTAAAAATCACTCTTTTGAAAATAAATTCTCAAAACTTGTATGATTAGTTAAGTTTGAGAGTCAACTTTTAATTCTTTTTTATAAGTTTGAGTGATTAAAATTGAATTTTAAAAATTAAAAGCTATAATTGCAGCTATGAGTGATTTTTATGATTTGTCCTTATTATAAATATTATAAAATTAATGTATGAGTTGTAGTTTCACGAATGGACAAAGGTGTTAAAAAAAAACTCGATGAGCCAAAGAATCCAATCAACCAACTCAGTTAGTCTGTAAAATTTAGTTGTTGAAATTGAATAAATAAAAATAAAATAAATTTTGTGATATATAGAAAATTTAGGGTTGTCAACTAGAAGAATGTCAAAATCTAAACTTAATCGAGAAGATGGTCAACAAGCTAGTTGTACATAGTATTCAATTTTCATTATTCTTATATTGTCCTTAGTAGGTTTACTGTTGATGCTTGATATACAAGATAACTGTTTTTCAAATACTTTTAAGAAGAAGAAATTCATTAAATAAGAGATAAAGGACTCCATCAAAACCTTATCAAATGAAATCAAACGGACATCGAGAAAAAATTGAGTCCAACAACAAGAGGAGCTTGTCAACAACACATTGACCGCTAAATCGTGGGCCACCTTATTACACTATTTACTACTTATTAGAGAAAGAAAAGCTCACAATGTCAAGTATAATTATTAAATCAACACAATTTCAGCTTAGAGAACACTAAATTGACTGAGTAAAATTAAATGTGTGGATTTTATTAACCACCACTTTAACACCATTCTCCAATCAAACAATCAATTAAAGACCTATCTCCTTAACAAGCTACAACCTCGTCACGTCAAAAGCTTCAACCACTTCACTTGACAAAAGTAGGCAAGAACAACATCACCAATAGTATCACAATGTGCAATCCCAATTTTAAATCTCGCTACCTAGAGTGGTTACATATTGTCCATACTCATCTTCAGAGCCTCAACCACCAGAGGACACCAACCATGGGCCATCAGACAAATAAACTTCAAGTCGCTCGATAGCCTGCAAACAAGTTTCAATGGATGATTTTCAAACATCATATCAACTCACCTCATTCACATAAGCAAATGACTAGTCAACTTTTCTTTCCACCTAATAGATATCTAGTTTTTTTTTTATTCAAACACAATTTTTATTATTTCTTATGGCTCAATAGGTGGCTCCAGAACACACAACTCCTTCCCATTCAGACAATCGGCCACAAGATCACAGAGCACCTCATAGATAAGGACCTTGACATCAACAACATTCATACAACCATGAAACACCATCTTCCAAATTCATTTGGCTCCTTTACATTTGACTATGGCATGATTTTCATTTTCCATGGTCACACATGCAAATATCAGTCATCATCACAAATATTTATTTTCCACAAGTTTTGCTTTGGTAGGATGCCATTACAATAAAAGAAAACAAGTAATTATAATTGGTGGCAATTTTAAAAATAATAAGTAAATATATAGCAATATTTTAAAAAATTAGAAATACAGCAAAACTTATCAGTGATAGACCAATATTTGACAATATAATCTATTAGTGATAGACTTTTATTATTGTCGATAGATTTTGACAAATTTTATTTATATTTGCAATTTTTTTAAAAAATGTTCCTCTATACTTAATTATTTTGAATCTAATTGTTATATTTGCAACTATCCATAAAAAAAACTTTCCATAAAAGGATTTCTTTTAGGAAAAAAGAGATTTCGACCCATAGTTTCATAGTTTTATAGTAGACTTGGATCTAGAAATGGAAGCTACAAACTCTTATAGTTGTAAACTCCCCATTATGAGAAAAGTTACGATTCCACACACATGAAATGACTATTTTACCCATAGGGATAGATTTCACAGTCATTTTATCCACGTCGTCCCACAACACACCTTGTCAATATCATCCTCATTCAAAAGATCTATTGTCTGTAATGAGATCACCCACCCGCAGATCCTTAAGATTAGGAGCACGCAATATAACTGGTTTGAAAGTTTGATCTAGGAAGTCAAAGATGACGAAAAACAAATGTTTGCTCTCCATCGAGGATTGAAAACCTCAACACGTGAGGCTTTGATTCCAAAGAATACTTCTCCACCTGTTGGAAGAATGATTTCCAACTATTTTTCAAATGTTTAAATAACCATATTTCATACAATTTGACCAATACAATATATTTATATGTTTTATGTCCAATTAATTTACTGTATTTCTATTTTCAAATTTAAACTTTGAAAAGAAAACATAGAATATTTTCTTATTTTTCGTCAATGTTTGAATTTTTAGCAAGCTGAGATGAATTATATTTATTGTAATAACTATATTTCATGCATTCTTTTATATATAAAAAAACTAGTGTCTATATAACTATATGTCCAATTGAAATTCAAATTGCTAATGCTTAATTAGTGTTTGTTGAATGATGATATTAAGTAATTCACGAGCTAACCTTAATGATTTGCCACTCGATGTTTTTATTGACTTGATGATTACATATGAAGTATAAATCTCTAATAAAAAATCATTTGTTTTTGGCTAATTTGTTTAGACAATCTCAAGATAACATGATCAAATAATTTCAAAACCCTAAAAACAATAGTAATAATCACTTCAGATGAAGAAAATTAATGTTTCACAAGTTGTCAAAAAATGCAAAAACACTCATGATAATCAAGCTACGACTTATATTAGCAGTTGATAATCATCATTGGAATTTGTTGGGATTTATGTCCTAAAACTCGTACATTGTAAATATAATTCATTGACCGTTATTAATAAAGTGTTATTATTGTAATAATTGTTATTG
>JBBPDI010000029.1:16248566-16258935 GCA_037974545.1 Cucumis variabilis | reverse complement strand
GCAGCGGCTTGTCGAGCATTTGACTAACTCACATCATCCATGTCAAATGGGATTTGTCTCGTGGACACACAAGCAATTCAACCCGTAAGGTTTCCTTTTCTTGAGTTGCTTTTGAAACTTTGAGCATTATTTTCTCTCGATCAATCAAATCTTCTAAGGAGGTGAATAGTTAACATGCATTCACTTATTTATAAATGAATGCGGACATTTATTGAATGCTTGACATTCAAATATCCGTCCTTAATACTTTGAAGTTCGTTTAATTTTAATCTTTTTATAATTTAAATTGTAAGGTTACTATGAATTGCTAGTGTAGCCACTTATTTTTATCTTACCTATTTTTTTATTTTTTAAAAAGTAATAAAAGTAACAATGACTAAGATTTTAATTTTTTTAGAAGCTAAACTTTTTGTAATAGTATAAAATGAAAAATAAAATCTTCATGAGCATATCTATTATTTTAGAAAAAAAGAAAATTAATTTATTTTACACAAAATCACATAATGTTTCATTCAATTTATTCTGGGTTGACCTGGTCATTTGATAAAGAGGAAAAAAATGTTATTTGGAGATAATATATGTGAAAAAACCTATTTTTTTGCAAAAAGGTGAATTTTCATTTTATTCATTCGTTTTATTATTCTTTTCTAAGGAATCAAATTCTATGATGAAAGAAAAGCTTAGTTGGAGATTGTATTTGGTAGAAATTTACTTTCAAGATTCACAATGATCTTTGGATCTCAATATTTATTTATTTTTTCTTTTTTTAAGGTAGGAAAAAAATGTATAAGAAAAATCTTATTGTTTTCTCTTACTATTTGTTTTTTTACTTATCATTATTCTTTTTTTAAAAAACTTTTAGCATTTTTGTTCTCTCTAAAAAAATAGAAAGAAAGGAGGCATGAGAAAAAAATTGTTTTATTTATTTATTTATTGTTATTATCATTATCTGTTTCATCTTTGACTGTTGATCTTTTCTATCTTTTCTCTATCTTTTTACCCTTGCTATTGTCTTTTCTCTAAAAGTAGAGAGAGAAAACAAGGGATAAATTTTTTTTTATAAATATTACCGTTGTTATTATTATGTTGTTATTATTTTTTTTAGGGTGGGTGGCAACAATTTATTTACTTATTTATTTAACCTTTTCTTTTTCTTTCCTTTCTTCCTTTTTCCCTTATTATTTTTTTACTATTATTATGTTCTTTTTTCCTTTTCTTTTCAACTGTTAACACATTGACATTGCGGGCTTTGTCACATTTCCAACATGTTTGACTTAACTCTTACTATAGAAGAATATCACACTTATTAGCCTGGATATAGTAAATAAGCATTATATTTATGATCGAAAGTTACTCTACAACGATTTCTATCAAAGTTGATGGGTGACATTCATGCATCTAAGCAAAAAAAAAAAGGAGAAATTGTATTCCTATCAATTACCTCATTAATCTTGCGTGTAGTTGTCTATCAGGGAAGATAAGTTTGTCTCTCATCCTTGGAATAGACCAATGAGTAAACCCTCTTATCCTAATCATGGTAGAGACTTTTAGATCACTAAATTATTGTCGAATCCAAGCAAAGGAAAATTATTCAGCTGTACTCCTATGCTTTTTATTTAGATTTCTAGTCATTTGAGGTATCCTAATAATTTTGGATATTCTCAAATAAAATTTAGTAGTTCGTGGAATAATGCAAGAAACACTATCAAAGAATTCAATTGTGTCATTAGGATTCAAATATTCCAAAATTTGGAGTTTGGATGTAGTTTTTCAGCTATTTAATGACAATAGAAGTAGTCTGGAGAGCTCCTTGGGTGCTTACAAGTCCCTTCATATCGTTGTGAGAAATTGGCTTTTATCTCACTATTGGGTCAATGAGGGGCATTGCTTACTCTTCTTTTTTGGTACTACGTCAATTATGGTCAAACAAATTTACGACAGATGTATGTAGGTTAGAGAATTGAGAATTCTCATATGAGTTAGACTTGTAAAATAACAAAGTTCATGAAGCAATTGAGACATCGAAATTCATAAAGAAAATGAAGAATTTGCGATATTTTGAGAGTATTGCGGAACAATATGATCATTGGAGAGCATCTAGAGATGAGATTAAAGTTATTAGTATGTTAGAATCCTTAGTTCCATGCATAATATTGAAGAAAAATCATGACAATAGAAAAAGAGATTGGAAGCAGTTAAGAGAAATAAATTGTGTTTTGACAATGAGAACAAACTAAGAAAAAAGTTAAGAGATGGGTCTAACAAACTGTTAATGCTCAAAGAGATTTGGACGAAACGAAATGAAAGCAATCAAAGCTAGAGAAGAATAACGATGAACACTAAGACAATCTAAGTGAGGGAAAAGAATAAGAGATTATTAAGGAACATTGTCGACTTTCATGAAGAGACGGTAACTAAGAAGGTATGCATTACATATTTAAAATAGGAAATAGATAGAGTGAATGAGATTGCTATAGAATTTCAAAATACACTACATGAACAAGCCACATCTCAAAAGATCGTTGTGGTGGTCGAGGTTCTGCAACAATCAGTTAAACAATACAAGTCTCAACTTATTGAGGGGGAAAACAAAAACAAATTTCTTCAAGAAGCCATCAACAGTTTCGTAGGCTAGTTGCTAATATGTCGTAAGACAATGGAGGTCGCAATAGATGACTACGCTCAATTAGAAGAAAAATATCAAGAAATGTCAATAGATTTCATGGCATGGAGGGACGAGTACGACATAATGAGACGCAAGTATGATGGTGCTAGAGGTTAAATGGAACAAGGAGTTGAGAAATTAAGACAAATGCCGAGAATGACAGATCAATTCTCAGTGCAAGCTATGATGCTTAGACATGCATTATACCTACACACGACAACAACAAAGAATTGTCTCGTTTTCTAGGATCTATAGGACAATACTTTAGGCGTTTTGGATGCCACTATTAGATGTTAGAGTTATGTATTTTGCATTGTACTTTCACTTTAAAAGTAAATTAAGTCTGGTCTCTGTCATTTTACATTCATTTAATCCTTTTTTGAAATAAAAATATTCTACTTCTTCCTCTTCTTTCTTATCTTCTCTCTTGGTGATTGAGTCATTCTTCTCTTTTTAGAACATAATAGACCAAAACTTGCAAAATAACTCAAAGTTCACCTCTTCAGCATTTATATTGGACAACAAGAAAGACTAAAATAATGGATGAACAAACCAATGATCAGGTTTAAGCAGTTCATCAAGATGTGAATGATTAGATCAATAATTGTTTATTGAACAAACCTAGAACTGCTTCTGCTAAATGAGGAAAAAGAGTTGTGGGGTCTTCATCACAAGTGAAAGTTGATCTGTACCAAGTACTAGAGAACATGTCTGTATACCCTTCATGCTTTACTCCTCAAAGGTCGTTTAGTCCATGCATGTCAGGTAGGACATATCCAACATCCTTTCTCTCACAAAATGCTAACTCGACCTCACAACAGGCAACCCACGTGAGTGATCCCATATCTACTTCAATTATAGAAAGTGGTAAGAAAGTTTTAGAAGACCGGGGTAGTAGAAGAAAACTGGAATTTATGGAAGAAAGATTGCACACGATTGAAGGTGCAGACATGTATGAGGGTTTCGATGCAACGCAACTATGTTTGATATCACCTCCCAAATTCAAGACTCTAGATTTTGAGAAATACAATGGAACAACGTGCCCAAAAAGTCATCTAGTTATGTATTGTCAGAAAAATGTCAGCTTACGTTCATGATGATAAATTGTTGATTCATTGTTTCCAAGACAACTTGGTTTGGTTTCTCGTTGGTACTTGAAATTGGATGGTTCACAAGTGTATAGGTGGAAGGATTTCATTGATTCGTTCTTGAAATAACATAAGTACAACATTGATATGACACTTAATCGTCTGTATCTTCAAAAAATGGGAAAAAAAAGTATGTTGAAATTTTTAAGGAGTGTGTACAACGATGGAGTGCAACCTCCTTTAATTAACAAAGAACTGACAATCATGCTCATAAATACTCTTTAGGCCCCCTACTATGATACGATGGTTGAAAGTGCCTCGACTAATTCTCAAGCGTTGTAACAATTGGGGAGAGGATCGAATTTAGAGTGAAGAATCGAAGGATCACTGATCCTGCTTCAAAGACAAGAAGGATGATGACCCAAAAGAAAAAAGATCAACTTCCACTTTTGATGAAGTCCCTCCAACATTTTTTCCTCCTTTAGTGAGCAGTTCTAGGACCTTTGCCAATTGATCTTGACAAATTGCTTGAACTTGATTGTTGTTTTGCTCATCCATTATTTTAGTTTTTCTTCTTGTCCAATATGGATGCTGAGAAGGTGAACCTTGAACTATTTTGCTAGTTTTGGTCTATATGTTTTAAAAAGAGAATAATGATTCAATTAGCAAAAGAGGATATAAGAAAGAAGAGGGAGTGTAGAATACTTTTATTTTAAATAGGATTATATGTATCTAAAATGATAGAGACCAAATTTGGTTTACCTTTAAAATGAAAAGGATAATGCAAAATGCACGACGCTAATACCTAATAGTAGCATCCATGATGTTTAATGTATTGTCTGATGATTCCTAGAAAACGAGACAATTCTTTGTTGGTGTTGTGTGCAGGTATAATGCCTTGTCGGAGAGTTATAGCTTGCACTGAGAATTGTTCTGTCATCCTTGTCATTTGTCTTAATTTCTCAGGTCTTTATTCCATCTGACCTCTAGCACCATCACACTTGTGTCTTATTATGTCGTACTCGTGCTTCCATATATGAAACCTATTGATTTCTTGATATTTTTCTTTTAGTTGAGTGTAGTCATCTGTTGCGACCTTCCTTGCCTTGTGACACATCAACAATTGGCCTTCAGAAATGTTGATGGCTTATTGAAGAAATTTGTTTTTGCTTTCCGCTTTCATAAGCTGGGACTTGTATTTTTTAACTGATTGTTGTAGAACCTTGACTACCACAACGATCTTTTGAGATGTTGTGGCTTGTTCATGTAGTGCATTTTGGAATTTTATAGCAATCTCATTCAATCTTTCTATTTCCTTTTTCAAATCTATAATGTATACTTTTTTAGCTTCTGTTTCTTCATGAAAGTCGACAATGTTTTCTAATAATCTCTTATTCTTTTTTCTCACTTGGATTGCCTTAGTGTTTATAGAATCGTTATTCTTCTTCAGTTCTGATTCCCTTCGTTTCGTCTCGTCCAAATCTCTAGCACTAACAACTCACTAGACTATCTCTTGACTTCTCTCCACTTTTCATTCTCTGTTGTCAAAACACAATTAATTTCTCTTAACCGCTTCAAATCTCTTTCTTTATTGTGATGATTTTTCTTCAATACTATGCTTGAAACTAAAGATTCTGACATGGTACTAACATTAATCTCATTTCTAGATGCTCTCCAATTATCATACTATTTCGTAGTACTCATAATGTTGCAAACTCTTCATTTTCTTTATGAATTTTCATGTCGCAATTGTTTCATGAGTTTTTTTATTTGCCAAGTCGGACTCATTGAGAATTTTTAATCCTCTAGCCTTCATACAATTGATGTGAATTGTTTTTTACAATGATTGACGTAGTACCAAAAGAGGAAAGTAAGCAATGCCTCCATTGGCTCAATAGTGGGATAAAAGTCAATTTTCCACAATGATATGTTAAGGGACTTGTAGGCACCCAATGAGCTTGTTAAATGACTGAAAAACTGCACCAAAATTTGGATCTTAACGTGCACTATTGAATTATTTGATAGTGTTTCTTGCATTATTCCACAAACTATTGAATTTGAGGATATCCAAAATTATTGTGATACCTTAGATGTGTAGAAATCCAAATAAAATGTATAGGAGCATAATTGAAGAATTTTCATTTGCCTTGGATTTGACAATGATTGAGCAATATGAAAGTCCTTGCCATGATTGGGATAACGGGGTTTACTCCTCGTTCTATTCCAACAAAAATCTTAACCACTTCTTCTGCATATCTTTTAATTTGGGGAAAAATAACTGTTCCATAGATACATGACACAATGAGAGACAAACCCCTCTTCACTGATAGACAACCACACGCAAGATTGATGAGATAATTGATGTGAATATAATTTCTACCTTCTTTTTGTTTTCATTTGTTTTTTATCTCAGATGATGAATGTCACCCATAAACTTTGATAGTGATCGTTGTAGAGTCAGACTTTTTTTATCATAAATATAAAGCTTATTTTCTATATCAATTGTAGGCTAATAAGTGTTTGGTATTCTTCTATAGTAGGAGTTCATTCAAACAAGTTGAACACTCCAACGTAGGGTCCCAAAAATGTGACAAAATCTGCAATGTCGATGTATTAACAATTTTGTATAAGAGGTCACCTATGCTTTTTTGAACTCTGCTCTATGCTCCGACGTTAAGCTTTCTCGTAAACCTTTTAACTCTTCCAGGTTATTGTTGACAAATTCCAATTGCCAAGTCTTGGAAGTGGAGAAAATTTCTTTGACCAAACCGTTCTTGACTCCAGTTGAAACTGTTTCGACCACTGAGATACGTCCTCCTTCAAGTCTTCATTCGTCCGAAGGACTTGTTTATCCATGAAAAATATTAGGAATCAATTGGGAAAATACCTCAAACGTGTAAGTATCTACCATCCTAGGACCAAGTATATCTAAGGATGAGTTTAGATGTAAATGCCAAATATTTGAAAGAAAAACTAATAATGTCATGGTTCAAACAAACTTGGTGAAGTTAATGCTAGTATCCTATCTTGACACAAGCCCTTAAAATGTAGCCACACTTGAATACAACCAAATTGAGTGAGAACTTTTTGTGTGCCTGCACGGGAGCAACAACTCTTTGAAGGTCAAACACTACTACATTCTCGGATCTAAACCTACAGGTACAACCCATGTAGAGGGCTTGTGATAGTGTGAGAATAATATAATAAGGTTGTGAATCACAATGAGTGAAGTTATATATAGGTCATAAAGAGTAAAAGGTCTCTAATTTGATCATATCACTTGCATGTGATTGCGTAGCCAAATTGAGTGACAACTTTTCGTGTTCCTGCACGGAAGCATAAGTTCCTTGAAGGTCAACACTACTTCATATTTACTTCTATTCCTATAGGGTATTGTGTGTAAAACAATAATAAACAACACCCTAAAACAAAAGAAAAGGTCAAACTCTCATGTTCTATTCTCGAGGTGGAATCTCATGTTTCAGTGGAGTCGTCAAGTTGTCCCCACATATTTAAGACAACGTGGAGCGGTCGACTTAAAACAGGAAGAAGGGAGTCGCCATTAATTTTTTTTACGATGTAATTGGACATCGAAATAAAAATAAATTTTTTAATAAAATAAATGGTTTGCAAAAAAAAAAATAAAAACTAGTTGAGTTTAGCAGTCATTTTTGTAAGGAAAATGTGTTAGCATCTCATAACACTCGATCAAAAAACGATGGCCAAATTTAACATTATGTTTTCTAGTGTCTTATTTCATTACTCATCACTCCAACATTTGAAAAGTCACTTCATTAAATAAGTGAAATACATTTAATCGATTAAAATATACTGGAAATAAATAATTTTTTTTAGTGAAATTGATGAGAGTTATTAAAAAAAAATTGTTTCTATTATGAAACCTTATAAAATATAGTTTAATTTTGAACTTTGAATAAACATAAAAAATTTAATTTTAAATAGAAGTTTTACTTAGCTAAATTATTTTTAAAAGAAACAAAATTGGCTTTCCTAAAAGAAGAAAATGCTAAAGATTTGAAAAAAATAATGATGAGTAAAAAATGAGCAAATAATAAGAGAACAATAACATTGTTTTTATATATTTTTTCCTCACTACTTAAAGCAAGGAAAACTCACTTTTTTGTGTCATAGAGATTTTCTCTAAATAATATTTTTCTAAAAGAATAGATATGTTTGTTTTCTATTTATAAAATATTTTTTAAAACATTGATTATTATAAGATTTTATATTATTATAAAAAATTTATCTTTCTAGAAAAAATTTAAAATATTATTTTAAAAAATAAAAAACTCGTAGAATAAAAATAAGTGGTTACATATATTATTATTATTTAAAATTTTATTTACTTGTTAAGTTATCTTTCTTTTTCTTTCGTTCTTCCTTCTTTCCTTATTATTTTTTCATTTATTATCATGATTTTATTATTACTACTACTTAATCTTGATGATTATGTATTTCTTTTGTTCTTTTATTTTATTTTCCTTTGTTTTTTAAATTAAAATTCTATGATAAACAATACTTTTTATTATCTGATCGAATTTCTAAATTTGTATCTTATTTATGCTTATTTGTGTTTAAATATATGTATACATGTTTTCTTTGACATTTTACTTTGTATTTATTTTGACAATCTACTCTCATATTATCTTGCTTTATAGCTAATTAATTTTATTCCTTACTTTACATCATTTTTCTCTTTTTACTATATTCTTTAAAAAAAAAAAACTCCTAATATGGAATTTAGAAATATATGAGAGTTCGTTATTTTTAAAATTATAAAGTGAGAAAATCGATTCTTTGAAAATTCGAGATCGATCTTCAATATATTTTTTCAAAAATACAATATTATGTTATTTGCTTAATTTTTTGTGTGACATATTTGATTTTATTTGTTATATTGTGCATTATTTCCTATTTGACATTTATTTATAGTTTTTCAAAGATCAAAATTAAAGCTATATTTTATAAGGTTCCTAATCAACTTTTTTTTATATATATAATTCGCGTCGTTATTTATTGATTTTTGAGGCGATGAATTAATATCTTTAAGAGACTGAGATTTGATCCAAGAAAAGGTGAATTTAATCAATGTTTTATTTTTTTAAAAAAATCTTTAATACAAAACTAGCCTATGATAGGTTTTGAGAAATTGTAATAATTTCTTTTTCGAGTTTATTTTACTTATTTTATTAGATCATTGTTTCAAATGTTGGAGTGATAGCAATGAAATAATACATATCGAAAAAAAAATCTTATTTTCTTTTAAATAAATTTTATTTAATTAGATTTCAATTGAAGATATTAAACTTGACCACGGTCTTTTAAATGAGTGTTACGGGTGCTAACACTTTTTCTATACACAAATAATTTCTGAATTCAATAATAGTTCCTTTTTTTCTTCAGATGATTTGTTATTTTGTTTAAATTATGTTTACTTTATTTCAATGTCCAATCACAACCTAAAGATTGGTGGTTCACGTCGTCTCGGGTACATGGTGACAACTAGTTTATTATCGTTTTTCATATAACTTTTTGTTATCTATTAACCTTTTTTTAAAACTAATTTCGATAAAAAAAAAACTTTGAGAAGCTAAATTTAAGATTTATTGAAATTCATAAACTAAATTTAAACCATTGAAATAAAAATATTTTAGGGAAACGAAAATGAGAATCTTATGTCCACTGGACAAATCACGGAGGTTGTAGGAAGCATTCCTCGAAAAGACAATTTAAAAGATGTCTAGTTACATTATGAGCATCATATCTTTGTGTCTTACCAAGATGTTCAATCATAATTTACCATGTAGCAACATTAATTACTTCACACAAATCTTTGAATCTTCCACTTTGAGACATAATTTGATTGGGTTAAATTCATATATTTTTTTTCAATATCATCATCGCTATTTTTGTAATCTTTTTAGGAAAAAAAAAAACAAATACAAACACAAAGTAGAGTGAAATGGTTTATAACGTCCTTCCAAATAGCCATTAAAACGAGTGTTGTGCACCAAATTATTTGAAATCCTTGTCAGGTACAACCACCAGTATGATTTCACACGAAAGGGTAATTGTTGAGGGGATGGATTTATTGTTGGTTGTATATAAAGAGTCCTTGCTCCTCTGTTGTTGATTGTGTTAGATTTTGGTTCCACCATCTAACATAAAAACACGAATCAACTCCTTATGTTGAAATTCTTGAAACTTGTTTAAAAAGCATAATAGATAAGATGGTAAATCCAAAGTTTTATTTATTAATGAAGGGGTCCCAATCAAATCTAACCAATGAATATTAGATTAATTACATATCTAGATCCAGCAAAGTGATAAAAACCCTAAAAAATCTTGTTGAACTTGAGAAGAACATGTTCTGTATAAAAGAATCTTAACAAAAATCAAAACCCAATTTACATAATCAAAGAATCATCAAACAACAAAAATCCGTGTTCTTCTTCAGCAGCAATAAGGACAGATTATCAATCCATTTTCATTACATTCTGGGCACTTCCTTTGTTCATCGCTCTCATCATCAACAACTTTTCGACTCCCATTGCATTTGTAGCAAAGCACGAATCGAACTCCGCCGCACCCTTCG
>JBBPDI010000029.1:16120873-16131517 GCA_037974545.1 Cucumis variabilis | reverse complement strand
CCACTCTCTTCCGGGACTTCGAGGATCCTCCGCCGGCCATTTCTTCGTCTCCGCGGGTGAGCCGGTAAATTTGAAAAGGCAGAAGAATTGAGGCGAAATGGGAATTCCTTCTTCGGTGGAGAAAAGTGAAGCGGCAATTGTTATTAAAGCAAACCAAGTAAGAAAGAGAGTAAGTTTTTTCTTCTAAATTTTGGCGCCGTTAATCTCCGCGTTTTTGTTTTCGTTTCACAAGGATTGCTGACTTGGCTCCATCTATTGCGGTTAATTTAATACCGTTTTGTATCAACGTTCCAAATTCATACTGTTTTTGTCTATGTAAGAGCGCTCGTTCAAATGGGCCTCGAGGGGCCTTCTTAGATAAACTTGTGTTTGGGCTTTTTGGGTTGTATAACTCTGCTACTGAGACAAATGTCCACAAATTCAAATCGATAAGTCTATGAGATAACTATACGAATAGCAAGATTGGCGTGATATTTGAAAAAAATAGTGTATTTTATAAACAATCTTCAAACTTTAGTAAATTATAAATTATAACTGAATATGAAATTCTTTTTCTAAACGAGATTATATCAATTTCTTTAATAATAATAGCAAATATATCTTACACGTTATTGGTTTGTATACCATAAACCATTTATTAACCATTTTTATAATTTATAATTAAATAATACATAATATATATTTTTAATAACAATTTGAAATTCTATTGTTAAGTAAATACATAACATCTATTTTAGTTTAGATTTCGAAAATTTAGCGCAACATGTACTTTTTATATAATATTTTGAAATATCATTATTTATGTTATTTGTTTTAATTATTTTAAATGTTGTATTTTAAAATTTGTACAATTTATCTTATTTATTTAACATTTTTGTCGATTAATTACAATCTTTATAGTACATCCTATAGCATTAGTTTTCAAAGATAATAGTAGAATAATAACAAACAAGTTTTTTCTATGATTTTACCACAGGTAAAGATTTTTTTTATGGTAGATAGATTGAATCTTTTCGGTATCTCGATTATCGTGTAGTTGAGGCATATGTTCCATTTTCATCTTCGTTTCAAGGATTTGTAGAATGTATCCAAGGTAGACTTTTTCCGTCTTCAAATCTTTTTATGCATCGTTTGACCGTTATTAGAATGATTTCAACAATTCCAACATCATTCGGATTGTTGAGGATAAAAATGTGTCTTGGCTTATGTTAGTTTTGTTGAAATTTTCTGATAATGATTTAATTGTAGTTGTTGACTCTGTATCAGCTTATGCTACTGGAAGTACAACGTATTTGAACAGTTAAGTGTCTAGATCTCAAGATTTGCATCATGATACAAAGATTATTGACATTGATGCCTTTGAATCTTCGCATACTAGAATACCTATTAAAGTGGGATTGATGTTTAGAAACAAATCAGTATTGAACAAAACTAATTATTGGACTTCTAGAATCAATTCGTAGTTTGGTTAAAAAATGGTTATAGGAACATCGTACCAAATGGAATTTTCAATGCATGCACAGAACTTTCAATATATGCAAAAGATATGATTCGAGAATCTATAAGGGAAAGTTGTTCAATGAATGTAGGTTTGTTTGATATCTTAATAATAAATGTTATAACTATTCAGGCACCTATTCGTACATGACATTTGTTTAAATATTTTGGCAAATATATTATGTAAACCAACATGAATTTGAAGTTCACCATCGTAAGGAACAATATGTTGTCAATATTGTAGATCGTACATGCTCATGTCATCAATGGGACCTTGATATGATCTCTTGTTCACATGCATGTATTGCATTGTCTATAAGGAAACTTCACTTGCATATGTACGCTAATAAGTTCTACTATGTTTCAAATTTGATAAACTTGTACAAGAAAGGAACACGTTCTATTGGTAGTGTAGACCAAATTAGAAATATGTATCAATGTGGCAACGATGTACTCCTTCCACCACAGGTTAAACGTTCATCTGGGAGGCCTAAAAAAAGTTTACTTCATTTTTAGAGAAAAAATCTACTATTCATTGAGTAGGTGTGGTCAAAGAGGTCACAATTGTAAGTCTTGTAAATAACCCATACAACATTAAGTTTTCGTTTTAGCATTTCCCTTAGTTCTTAGTAATCATTTTTAAGTACTAGATTTTGTTATGAAATTGTTAATTCTTTAAAGTGTTATCTGTTATTATTGGATTTGCTTAGTTGTATGGGAAAAAATTGTGTTTATGTTCATTGAAATACAATATTTTTCCATATTTTTTGATTTTGATATTTTATGAATTTAAATTAAATTTTGTTATTTATCCAAAGTAAACCTTTAATTTTGCTATTATTCTCAGTAGCCCTTATTTTTTTTTCTTTTTTCTTTTTTTAAATTAATGCAAATAGAAGAATTTAGAAAATAAACTCTAAGATATAAAATATTTACCAAAAGTAGTAAATGTTGATCAACCAATTGGTATAAGTTTTTTTTTAAAATGTCAACAATGTCTTTTGATATATATTATTCATAGAATTTATCACTGATAGTCAATGTTAATGGTAGAAAACTTATTACAATTATCAATTGTTATCATTAACGGCTTTCAATTTGAGAAAATCGAAAAGAAACACTGTTAATGGTGACAAATAAAAAGAAGCTATCAACAATAGCAATTTATAGTAGTTATCAATTTTATATTTTAATTTGAAAAATTCGGAAAGAAGTGTCCAAAATAGTGGGGTGATTTAGAAAAAAATGATAGTTTTAAATTAAAATTGGGAAAAATGGGTGGTTTTAAAACAATTTAGGTAAAAGGAGTTGTTTTTTTGTTATTTAATGGATTTCTTTTTTATTTAATTTTTTTAAACAATAACTCATCACTTCTTATTCTCTCCTTCTTTCTTTATTATTATAAATTTTTAATTTTAATAATTTATTAACCAATTATATATTTAATAATATTTTTTTTCACAAATTCATATTTACTATTACATACTTAACTTAATGATTTTTGTAATAATTTCTTATTCTGAATTTTTTTTATTTTTAATTTTTTTCACAAATTCATATTTACTTAATTATTTTTTATTTAATGATTTTTAACTTAATGATTTTTTAATAATTTTTTATTTATATTTTTTTATTATGCACTTCCATATTTTTTAAATATATTTGATAATTTCTTCTTTTATTTTATTAATATGTTTTTCTCCTCAATCTATTTTATAACAACCTTCATAATGTTTGATAATTTTGCCAATAATTTAAAATTTAGGGAATAATTTTTTAAAAATTTATATAATTAATCTATATGTTTTCCTTTTTTTCATATTTTGAATGTATCGAGTTCATACTACAATTCTTAAATCGGCACAGTTTTTAAAAAGATTGATCCAAATACACAAGAATAAAAGTATATGTATTATGAACTTTGTTAATTCTTTTAATATTTTATTTATAAGTATGATTGATTAATTCTTTTAATGTTTTAATTAAATTAAATTTTTATGTATTTGGATCCATCTTTTTTTAAAACGGTGTCGATTTAAGATTTGCAGTATGAACTTGATACATCCAAAATAACAAAAAAAAAAAAAAGAAAACATATAGATTAATTACATAAATTTTTTTAAAAAATCATTTTCTAAAACTTAAATTATTGGTAAAATTATCAAAACATTATAAACATTGTTATTAAATAGATTGAGAATAAAAACATAATAATAAAATAAAAGAAGAAATTACAAACATATTACAAAAAATACGGATGTGCATGATAAAAAAGGAATAATAAATTATTAAAAATCATTAAATTGAAATAATTAAGTAAATAATAGTAAATATGAATTTTAAAAAAAATCATTAATAATTCAATAATTAATAAATCATTACAATTAAAAACTATAACAATAAAAGAGGAGAAAAGAGAATAAAAATATGTGAATTGGTGTTTAAAGAAAATTAAATAAAAAAGGAATCCACTAAATGACAAAAAAACAATCCCTTTTATCTAAATTGTTTTAAAATCACCAATTTCTTCCAATTTTAATTTAAAACTACCGTACTTTTTCAAATCACCCAAAATAGTGTCTACACGTAGATTTTTTAGTATTTTATTGATTTTGTGTTATATATATAGTTATTTTATCCTCGTGCTATCTATACTACTATTTTTTGCTTAAATATCATTTATGCAATTGGTTTTCTTGATCTAGAAGAAGCATTTGGTAATTTGAATAGTAATTAAGTTACAGTATTTATAAATAATTGTAAATATAATAAAATTCATCTATGGTGAACTCTATCACTTGTAAATTTCTACATTATACTTGTTGTATGATCTATCGTTGGTAAATTTATTCTAGTTATATGGTATATGTCGATAGAATTTACAATTAAATAAGTTAATAAAATAAAAATATTCTAACCTTTGATGAATGCACTTGATAGGGGATTCAAATATTGGAATCTATTTATAATCTATATCTATATCTATCTATCTATATCTATATCTATACCTATATATATAATATACATAAAAGCTTCTATGTGGAGAAATTTTTTTAGTTTATTTTAACATGTTGATTATAAGTGTTCTTACTATTCATTTGATGACAATTTTGTCATTCAACTTCAATGCATGAATAGTGGATAAATTTTAACTCTTCCTTGCCATTTCTCTAACAATTTCAATGTTTGATTAAAAAATATTTATTACCTTAACTAACTTCTTGAATTGTGAAAGAGTTTTTATGGGCAATAATAAATTCAAGAAAGCTTGTTAAAATTCTCTAACTCACATTTTCTATCCATTTCTTTGAAACAACAAGTCATTGTTAAGTGGAGAGAAAAGTGCAAAGAGACGAGAAATAAGAAAAGTTAAGATAATAGTGAATAAAGAAAACTGCATAATCAATTAGGGGGAGAGGAAAATGCAAGAAACTAAGATTTATTTCTTGAATGTTGGATATCATATATACAAATATCTTTTTTTATTTCTTTGCAAATATTATCTTCTTTTTATTTATTTCAAAACTATTTTTCTTTTGTTGTTTTTTTAGTCATATATATATATATATATATGAGTATAATGATTTTTTTGGGGTATTTTTTAAAAATAGCAAAATAAATTAAAATATTTACAAGCTATAGCAAAATTTTGGATTCTATCACTATAGCATATCAATGACTATCAGTGATAGAATATCCTATGACATTTATATTCTCAAATTAATATTTAGAATTAATATTTCATTGATATTTTCAAATCTTTAATTTAAAAATATCATATGACATTTATATTCCATAGTTACTATAAATGTCTCATGAATATTTGTACAAACATTCAAATTTTATAATAGTAAAAGAATAAATTAATTATTTAATCTCCTTAAAAATTATTATTATATAATAAATTACATCAATTCTTCAATAGTAATTGCTATCATATTTATATATACTACATGCCTCTCCTTTTCTTTATAACTCCTATTTCAACAATCTTCAATAATATAATATAATTCAAAAGTATTATTTAATTTAAAGATATAATATTAGTTTTTTTAAAAAATAAATTAAATATTATCACATTCTTCTTCATAACTAAACTTGAATTAAAAAGACTAACTAACTAAATAAAAGTGAAGGAAAGTTTTTAAACTACCATCAATTTCAGTAATAATAATAATATGAACATAAAATGTTGTTCTACTCTTCTATAAAAATTAATTTTGAAACATTTCTATCATTAATTATAATTAATAATAAAATATTAATTCTAAATATAAGTAAAATACGATGATATTTAACTCACTCTGAACTAATTATGAAATTATATGAAAATTTTATAATATGAAAAAATATAATTATTAGTCAAATACTATTATAATTATATTATTAATTTTATATTTTGAGAGAGTGAAAAAATCTATAATTTATATAAAAGTACGAATAAACGAATATTTTTTTTGTGTATAATTTTACCATTACGTATTTTAATAATATATATCTGCTTTAACCTTACAACTAGAAAAAGTTGTGAACATTTTGTTTTAAACATTTAATATGATCATATGTAATACTAACATACATATAGGTCAGTAAGTGCTAATTGTTATTTTAAATTATTATATGTTTATTTAATCTTAAATAAGTTGGATGTAGCCAACTTGCTGCAAGTGAACCAGATTTCTTTACAAGTTCTTGATATTCATATGTTAAAATTTCATTTAACCATCTCTATCTAATCCCTTTGATCCCAATAACTCATTAAAAAATTAAAATACATACTTTGTTGAATCCTTATTGATAAATATTTAAGTAAAAATTAATTTCTCTAATATATTATTCAAATAATTCTTTCTAACTATCTACGAGCAACACCTGGGTGTTAAGAAACTAGTCTAAATAAACATGCCATACCGTTTTTCTAGTAGGTCTCTATAAATGCATAATGTGTCATTGGAAGGTCCATTAAAACTAGCCATCGGACTCACGAATATAGGTTAACTTGTAGAAATAAATGATGTCTTTCATAAAGGGCTGCTTCACTTCATGAGAATAACCAATCTAGAGAAAGAACACGATTATTCGAATGACCACGAATAAGTCTTTAAATAAGTGCTCTTTTTCTAAATTTGAAAAATGAATTTGGTTTTAGTGTTCTATTCTTTTACCATCACCAAAAAATATTTCTCTCCATTTTCAAAGTAATTGAAGAAAGTTCCGTACATGCACAAAGTTTTGTTTGTTGATTTTCTAGACATGGTGTTACTTCTAGAATAAAGGTAATATGTTCTATCTTGGAAGATGATTATTCTCAAACTCGAGCATTATGATGAGTAAAATTATCTTCAGGAGACAATTTGAACATATTGAACTCAGATCTTTGTATATGTGTTGTATGTGTTTTACTGCTTTGACGTGGTTGTAATATTGATAACAATTTTAAAGCATCTAGTTTGTTTTATGCATTTGATTTCTTTGAGACCATGATATTTTACTTGATTTCGATTTAATATAATTGCACCCAATTTATACATCATTGTTTTAGAATCCTTTGTAGTATATAGAGAATTCTTGGAATGATCATGTTAAACCTTCTTCTTCATGTTGTGAATTCCATGGACGTTTTTTTTTTAATTGTTTTTCCATGGAGTTACTCATAATTCTTGCAAATTTCAACAAAAACAATTAATCCTTACTCATAATGCTGGTGAGAATTTGATTATAATGCAAGGCCAATATTATCATATAAGAGTGATTTATTTTCCTTTTTCTTAATAATATATATTTTCTTTTTCATCCAAAACTTCATTATTTTATTCTGTTAGTTATGTGTTTTCTTTTTCTTCAAAAGAAACTTGTGCAAATTTCTACAAATTCTGTTTTAGAATTATTTAAATTGAGAACTTGAGGAAGTATTCATATATATACAATATGTACATTATATCACAAAGGTGTTCCCATGTAAATCATGAAAATTATTGTTAGTTTTCATTCAATTAATATCTGTATGAAGTGTTTTAAGTGATTTTAAGTTATTGTTAGTTTTCATTCAACTAATATTTGTATGAAGTGTTTTAAGTGATTCGAAGTTTTTAGTGGGTTGTTATGTACTTTAATTGGTCTAAAAATTCTTGAAAAAATGACATTTGAGCATTTTCTTTTAGCAAGGTTTTTATAAATTTTCTTTTGGGACTTTATAATTTTGGCATGAGTTAACCATTTAGCATATGTGCAGTCGATTATTGTTTGATGTTTTGCACTAGTTTTGTATTAATACAGGTGTGTTTTCATAAATATAATAAAACACCAAAATATTTATACCTCATGTAACAAAATCAAAAAGTCTATGAAACCGACCATTTTTTTTAAATATTTCAGGTTTGTCCTTCATTTTCATCTTCTGTAGTTTTTCCTTTTTTCAAAGTGTTATTTGGTTCAAGATAGTGTTCCAAATATAAAAGATATTGAAAAAAATCGTTGAATATCGGTACACGAGCCAAATCTAAACGATCATGTCATTTACAACATATAGTAAAATTTTTAGATTCTATTAATAATAGACATTGATCTACTAGTGATAAAAGTCTATAAGTGACTATCATTAATAGAATTCAGAATTTTGCTATAGCTTGTAAATATTTTAATTTATTTTGCTATTTTGAATAATGCCCCAATATTTTATATCCTATATTTAATTTAATGTAAACATTGACCATATTCTAATATATATATATATATATATATATATATATTTATATATATTCTCTCTTAACCTATGATTTGTCAGTATGGATCCAACTTAAATTAATTCTAATATGCAGCTTTGATATGAATCCAATTCCCTTTTCAAACATTTATACTCTCACAATATATAATTTAGTTATAAATCTAAATAAAAATTAACTTGAAAATTGTAGAAAATTGGACACATTTTTGGTTGTTGAGAAATTTTGGGATTGCTTTTTTTTTAAAAGAAGAGTTTTAGGACAAATTTGATATGAAATGTCATAACTACTCTCATAAAAAAAACCCTGAATTTTATGGTTTTCATTCTTTCCCTCCTTCCTATTTTTTGGGTTGACTAGAAGAATAGCAAAATCGAAGGTTTACTTTGGATAAATAGCAAAATTTTAATTTAAATTGATAAAATAGCAAAATTAAAAAATATGAAGAAAAAATTGTTGCAACGGTGTCTTAAATGCCCTTAATCTAGTGAAAAAACTAGTTTTCCAAATACAATTATTTCACAAACGACAAATACCCCATAATTGACTCAAATTATTTGTTATGAGAGAAACTTATATTTGAATATGATTCAAATTTAATTTAAGTTAATATAAGATATTTAATTTAGCTATTAATTAATTTGAGAATTAATTAATAGTTTACTTTAACTTATTTAATTAAATTAATATAAAACTATAAGATATTGGAGAGATATTCATTAAATATGATTTATTGAGTACCATTTAGAGTATCTATGATTTTTATGGTTAGAAGTAAATAAATGTAAATGAAAATTTAAAAAAATTGTATTATGAATGAATAGTTGATTTCTCATAAAGATAAGGAAAATTATTGATTTTTTATTGCCAATTATTGTATAATCCAATAGATTTTAAAGATTATTGTTTATTTTTATATTTTTAGCGTCGTCGTGAACAAATGTATGTAGAATATGTCATGTAATCAAGTTTACGACGGAGGTTTTGCATAATTCATATATCCATATCAAATAAATCTCTTGAGGCAACTCTTCTTATTTACTACTATGATGTTAACACTAGCAAATATTGATTAATCAATGGTAGATTTTGCGATATTTACAATTTTTTAAAAATAATATTATATACTTCCTAGTAAAATTGTTAACTATTATAATTTTACAATAGTAGATTATTTAAAGGGTTGACTAGAAAAATAACAAAATATAAGGTTTACTTTAGATAAATGGAAAACTTTAATTTAAATTGCTAAAATAGAAAATTCGAAAAATGTGGAAAAAAAACTGATGCAAAAATGTCTTAAATGCCCCTACCTAAGTGAAAAACTTGCATCCCAAATACAATTATTCAACAAATCACAAATACCTCATAATTAACTCAAACTCCCAAAGCTTCGTCCCTTTCAAACCTTCAAAGTTCAAAGTTTTCATACATTCGGCACAACGCAAAGAATTTTCTTCTTGTTGAGTAGCTTCTTCATCAAAAAGTAATTTGTGCTACCACTGAAATAGAAGTTTTAAAATAAAAAGAAATAAAAAAATATGAATAACGTAATTTGTGCTGAAATTAAGAAACCTAATCTAAAATATAATTTCAAATTGTTATTAAAATTTTATATTATTAATTTAATAATAATTACCAATGTTGTTAATAAATTATTTAAAATATAGGAGAGGTTGCAAAATAATAGATTTGGTTAAGATTTATCAAATTTGAAGGTTGTTTGCAAAAATACACCGTCTTTGTGAAATTTGTGAAATCATGCCTTATCTTAGAGCCATTTAAATAGACTGTACTTGAAATATATAAATTATCCTATAACTAGGGTAGATTCGGGTTTAATATAATTAAAAAAATTAGGCGGACAACGCTATTACTATTTTTCTTATTTTTTTCTACTTTTTGTCATTATTCAAGTTGCTATCTACAATTTTTCTATTTCTACAATTATCTCCTATTTTTTCCTTGGTAGATGGGAACGTCGACTCTTCTTCCCTCCCCACTTCTATGCGATGTTCTTCTCCCTCCCTGTTCTTGCCCTCATTCTTTCCCTCCTCACTTCTATGAGATCTTCTCTCTATCTCTCTTGTTCTGCCACATTAACATCTCCAAATGAAAGGTGAAGGAAATTAGATAGAGGCTGCGAAATGTGGCAAGGTGACTTTCGTTTGGTTATTGAACTTTTTAATTAGTAGGTGATAAATTTTTAGTTGCTGTGAAATTCTTGTTTATTGATTTTTTGCTCCATTGTTGTTTAGATCTAGATTTTGTATGAAAAATTGTGAGGAAAAATTATTTCCATCTGAATCATTGCATTGTTGCCTATATCAAGATGGTTTTTTCTTTGAAAAAAAAGTTCTTTAAGAGTTAGATTGTCTCATTTAGATGTTTCTGTCATTTACTGAATTGTTGAATGACAAATTAT
>JBBPDI010000029.1:16014335-16025638 GCA_037974545.1 Cucumis variabilis | reverse complement strand
TTTTTGCAAATGTGAAAGGTCTCTTATTTTTTAATGGTGAGATTTTATTTTTGTAACTAAGATTTACAAAATAAAAAAAAAACAACTCACTTTGTCCTAAAAAAAATAATATATTAAAAAGCTTGGATCCTCCAAAAGAAAAGCTCTCTCTCTTTCTTTTTTTTTCTCTACCATTTGAGTCCCACAACCTGGTTTTAAGTTCAAAGATTAGCGGACCAACTCTAATGGTAGTCCCGACTTTAGATTTGTGAAGAGAATACAAGAGTAGAAAAGCTTCAAAGGTAAGTTTTTTCTATTAACCCCATCTTTGTTTATATTAGGGTTATTATGCATGTTAATTACTAAATTTGTTTAGTTGCAATTAGCGTAAAGTTTGTTCATTTTTTTGCTGCGGATGCTACCGTTTTCATCATTTATAGGATACAAAGTTTAAGTTTTTAAATAATGAAATTTTGTGGATCTTTTTAAGGCAGAGTAGATGAACTAAGTTGTTAAATACTTAAATATAATGACTAAATAGTTATAAAAACTAAAATTACAAGGACTAAATTGTTATTTATTACACATCAAAATTTAAAGACTATTTTGGTGTGTTGGCATAAAAATTTAGAGATCAAATATGTTATTTTAAAATCTAACCATCAAAATAGTCAAATAGGAATATGATTTAATTTAGGAAAATAAATCTCCTTACACTTTAAACTTAAATGCAAAAATCATCTCTAAAGTACGATAATAGTTGTAATTACATTCTCGAACATTCAATTAAAAAAAAAGTCCCTAAAATTGTACCATCAAGTGTACAATGATAGTATAAATTATATTCATAAATGACAAAAAAAGAAAGGAAAAAAAAAAGAAAAAAATCATCAATCTTATACAAATGTTATAATTTATACCATTATTTAAGTTTAAAGTTCCAATTTGACCCAATTTTAACAATAATTTTTCAAAATTAAAAATTTAAGAATATTATTAAAGCTCTCCAGAGAAAATTAAAGTGCTCAAGTTTTATTGATATGACTTGTTCTATAAATAGCAATGAGAGTACATAAACTCGTAGGCTTTACAAGTAGTTGCAACTGCTTTTAACATGGTAACAAATGGTTACCTAAAGCATAACTAAATCTTAATACTCCCCCTCAAGATGGCTTTACAATATCAATGATCCCCATCTTGAAAAGTAGTCTTAAAAGAAGATATAGATAATGCTTTAGTGAATATATCAACAATGTGGTGTTGTGTTCAAATGGACAACAACTTTACTGTTCCTTTTACAATCTGGTCTCAGACGAAGTGACAATCTAGTTCGATGTGCTTTGTGTGCGCATAGAAGATAGGATTAGAGACAATATGTATAGCTGCAGCGCTATCACAAAAGATTAATGAGGGAGATGTTGTAGATACATGTAAATCTCTTAGTAATTGAACGATCTAGATAAGTTCACTGATTGTGGTAGCCAATGTTCGATATTTGGCTTTGACAAATGAGCATGATATGGTTGTTTGCTTCTTTGATTTTCAAGAGATTAAAGAATCTTCTAGGAAGATGCAAAAGCCAGTAGTGAACTTTCTTGTGTCAAGACATGAAGCCCAGTCTGCATCGCTAAAGGCTTGAAGCTAGAAGGAGGTAGATGGTTTAAAGAAGAAACCTTGTTCGGGAGTGCCTTTTAGGTAGCGAAGCAGATGGTTTGCTGTAGCCATGTGTGATTGGCATGAGTGAGCTAAATATTGACTGAGTTTGTATACGACAAACACGATATCTGGCCGACTGACAGTGAGGTATAGCAACCTACCAATGAGTCTTTGATAGGAGGAGGCATTCGTCAATTTTTTGCTGTCATTTGCTTTTAGTTTTACATTTGGATCCATTGGTAAGGATGTTGGTTTAGATGCTAGAAGCCTAGTGTCTTCTAAAAGCTATAGGACATAGTTTCTTTGAGATATAGCAATCCCTTTTGAGGATCGAGCTAGCTCTAAACCAAGAAAGTACTTTAGTGTGCCAAGATCCTTTAGTTTGAAAGCAGAATTTAAATGTGCCTTTAGGGTGGCTATAATCTCTGTAGAGGCTCCAATAATTATGATGTCATTGACATACACTAATAAGGCAATAAAGGTGGATTCGCTTCCTCTTGTGAATAAGGAGTAATCTGACTTGAATTGTGAGAACTTGAGTGATATTAGAGCTTGGGAGAATTTATCAAACCACTGTGTAGAAGCATGTTTGAGTCTGCATATGAACTTGTGTAGTTTACAAACAAGTTGCTTTCCCTTTTTGGCAACCATGTCATGTTTGTATCCAAGAGGGAGGTCCATGTAAACATTTGCAGTTAGGTCTCCATGTAGGAAGGCATTATTTACATCTAGTTGGATGAGAGGCCAGTTCATGGAGACTGCGAGGTTGAGCAAAACTTTAACAATCACCAATTTTGCTATAGGGGAAAATGTTTCAATGTAGTCTAAGCCTTCTGGTTGGGTGTATCCTTTTGCCACCAACCTAGCTTTGCATCTTTCTATGGACCCATTAGCTCTATGTTTGATCTATGGATCTTTGGATGGCTACTAGTTCATTTCTTCCAGTATTACTGCTTTGCTATCTATTTTCTGTGCAACTTAGACTATTGGTGGTGGAGAATGAAGGCGAATCACCGATTGTCACTTCATTTTGTGGTGGTATTTCTATGTTGCTGAATTTTAGTAGGACTGCTTGAGGCTGTAGGTTGTAATTTGGAGAATTCAAAGGATTTTGGCACCACTAAATTTGGGAATGGGTCATGGATGTCTTCTTGAATGGTTATGGAATGAAAGGGAAAAGTATTCTCATGGAATTTTACATCACGAGAGACAAAGATGCCCTTTTTTTTAATATTATATAGTTTGTATCCTTTCATTCCTAGAGAGGATGGCATGGACCGAGGATCAAATTTTATGCGGTATGCAAAGAGTGTTGAGGCAAAACACAAGCATTCAAAGGTGCGAAGGAGGAGGGGTTCATAGTCAATATATTTTCCATTTAGCTTGCAGTAGGGTGTTTGCCAATTTAAGGTCTGTGAGGAGTACGGTTGATAAGGAATATTGTTGTCAGGACACATTCTCCCCAAAAACTTATAAGTACTCCATATTGGAAAAGAAGGGCTCTAGCAACATTGAGTATATGTTGGTGTTTTCTCTAAAAAACAAAGATTTGTTCTGGATGTTCAACGCATGAATACTGGTGGATGACAGCTTCGGATGAGAAGAACTCAGTAAAGGATAGTTCTGGTGCATTGTCTAATCTAAACGCCTTAATAGTGGTGTTGTATTGATTTTCCACGAGTGTGAAAAATTTTGGTATAATGTGTTGTGCATCAAACTTTTGTTTCATAAGGAAGAGTCATGTATATCTGGAAGAAGCATCCACAATAGTTAGAAAGTATTTATGTCCAGAATGTGTGTTGTTTTTGTATGGTCTCGATGTATCACGATGAATCAATTCAAGGGCTTGATTTGAAACATGACTATTTAATTGAAAAGAAAGCCTTTGTCGTTTGGCTAGAGAACAAACAATACATATGTGTTGTGTTTTGGGTAAGTGAACATGGAGTATGCCTTTCAAATGAGTAATATGTTTGTGACTGGGATGACCTAGTCTATTATGCCATGTATCAACATTAGTATGAGTCAAAGAAGCTATAGACAAATCATTGTTTGCAAGCAATACATGTGAATGACTAGCAGTATTCAAAGTTGAAAATTCAGCAGTCTCAAAAGTGTTTAGAGTTTGAAGAAGATAGAACACATGCCAAATATTAGCTTTGCCAATCGTCTTCAAAGAGTACTTGTCCTGAATAATGCAACAACCATTATAAAAACTAGTGTAGGTAAGGATGAAGTCAAAGCACTGATTGATAGCAAGTTGAAACAAAATTCAGGTAAATACATTACATTCTTCTGGACTAATGTAGGAGATATATTGATTATACCAGTATATTTGACAGGAACATGAGTGTGGTTTGATAAGGAAACTATGACATTTTGTATGGGTTAAAGAGATGAAAACAAACTTTTATTACGACAAATATAAATTGATGCTCCATAATCTAAAATCCATAAATCTTTTTTCATGGGAGGTATAAGCTTGGTTTGAGAACACATACCTGTTAGATGTGAATTAAAAGATGATTCTGCATCTGTTTTGGCCTTACTGATATGAGATTGCAACATTGAGAGGAGGCTTTGGCACTGCTCATTTGATAAACTCCTAAGGATATTTTCAAATTAGTTGTTTGTGGGAGGTTCATTCTTTTGTGGATTTTTTTTATGGTAGCGATGGCCTGAAGGATAAGCATAGACAGATTGCAATGAGTACAAACTAGGTGATCTTTCTTCTTTGGGTTGCCAGAGGATTTTACTGAGTTTTCGCCAAAAATGCAATTACTTGTACTGTGGAAGAATCATTTGTGGCTTGGGGCATATGAATTGCTCTCTGTTCAATCTCTTGTACTAAGAAAGAGAAGGCTTTCAAGATTGTTGGTTTGGGCTCCATTAGGAGTAAATGTGTTCAAATTGGGTTGAAAGCTTCATTTGGTCCCATAAGGAATGTCATCACATACTCAGTTTAGAAGTAAGCATTGAGGTCCTTGATTGGTCCGCAAGTGCAAAGTTCACACGAGCAAGAAGGATGATATGAGGCTAATTCATTCCATAGCGTTTTTACCTTGATATAATAGGTGGTGTTGAGTCTTGTGATTGAGTTAGGGTTGATAGTTCTTTGCAAATTTGATATACTCGAGGTTTGTTCTTGTGTTGGTATCTTTCTTGAAGATCAATTCATATTTCACACGTTGAATCAGAGAAATTAATGCTGGCAAAAATTTCCTTTGATAGCAAATTTAATATCCAAGTCGTGATTGCACTGTTGCAAACAATCCATGATTGGAGGAGTTCATTGGTGGGACTTGTGATGCTGTCGTCGATGAAGCCAAGTTTGTTCTTCACGATTAATTCAATTTTCATCACTTGACTCTAAGAGGTATAATTTGTTTCGGTGAGGATGTTGGATACGAGATGATGCTCCTGTTGTCTGAATGGTGTAAGAAGTAGGGATTGGAATATTGTTCGATGGTGGAGTACTTCGCCGTCTGGTTGGTGGATGAGGAGGAATTTCAAGGAACAGTGGGCTCTGCCATGGAGGGCCTGAAGGCTAGAGGATCGTAACTCTTTAAAAGGGTTTTTGGTTAATCTGATACCATATTAAAGCTCTCAAGAGTAAATTAATCTCCTCAAGTTTTATTATATGACTTGGGCTATAAGTAGCCAATGAGAGTACATAATTTCATGGGATTTACAAGTAGTTGCAACTACTATTTAACACAATAACAAATGGTTAACTAAAGTATAACTAAATCTTAATAAATATAATTGCAACTACCACGATGCTTTAAAAGTGATTTTTGCTGTTAACTAAAACATTATGGAGAGATGTTGATTTTTTAGCTCCATTATACAACTATTTTATTTTTTGTTACTATTTTCTAAAATCATGCCTATAATTACTATATTTTAACATAGTGATAAGTGATATAGTGAGTTTTGTTATTTATCCCAGGAGTGTTTTAAAAAATTAAGTCAAATTTTGAAAAATAAAAATAAATGAAAAGGTAGGGCCTGTTTCGTAAATTTTTATTTTTTTAAAATTCAAAATTTCTACTCTCAGTTTTTACCATGATTTTTAACATAATTTTAGGTAAAAAAAGTTAAATTTTTAGATAAATTTCAAAATGAAAACCAATTGTTAAAAATTATTCTTTTTAGTTTTAAAATTATAACTTGCATTTTTTCTTTTATAACATTGGTAGAGAGTAGATAACAAACAAAATTTTGTTTTAAAAAACTAAAACCAAATGGATACCAAAGAAAACTAGAGTATCAAAATTTTGTTTTAAAAAACTTAGCTCCTACAACTTTAACAATCTCTTGTTAATTTTTTTATATTATTATTCATTTCATAAGGAAATGTTTTTAAATATGAAAATGAATCAAAATATTTACAAATATAACCAAATATTATCATCTAATTTGCAATAAACTTGAATAAAATTGTGATATTTTATCTATATTTGTAAATATTTTTAAGCAGTTATTTCGTCTAAAATAATTTTTTTTCTTTGCAATCGAGGAACTGTCAAAATTTGTATCATAGACAAAATATGTCAAGTAATAGTTTTTGTGCCAATAATTAATAGAGGTAAGTACACATGGAAAAGTATTTGAATATTTGTGAAAAGGAGGAGATACATGAATATTTAGGTGCTTTTTTCTCTCTCAATATTTATGTTATTTGTAATTCTCCAACCATTAACATTGACATAATTTCTAACTATACTCTTAAAAGGACCATTTGGGAAAAGGAAAGGAAAGGAAATAACTATCTTCATCATTTCCTTGTTTGGTACATGGATTAAGGAGAAGGAAAGTACTACTCTTAATCCCCCTTATTCCTTTTCTTTCCTAATTTATTACCCCACTTTCCTCTCACTTAGTTCTTTCATTTTTCAATATAATCCTTCTCTTTTTTCATTTATTTATTCTTCTCTCCAAATTAATTCTCTTATTTCTTCTTTTTTCCAAACGAATTAATCCCCTTCTTTTCTTCTTCATTCTCTGCGAGCCAAACAAATTAGTCCTCCTCTCTAGTATGTTGCTTATCGTTCTCATGAAGAAAAAAATTAATAAATAAATAAAATATTAAAAATAAAAGAAAAATAAAAGCAATAGAATACAATTTTTTATTGTATAGGATTGATGATACAAACTTAAAATACGAATTTCTTTTTGTATTCTATTTATGGTACAATTTGAAGAAACATATTTTACATAAATGAAAAAAAAATAATACAATTTGTTTGTGTAGTGTATTGTGTATACAGTCCAATTTTTTTTCCATACAAAATCAACTTAAAAATTAATACATATTTGTTGTGTGTTGGGGTTACAGTAGAAATGAAGTATAAACATTATTTTAATACAATTTTTCGTCGTTTTGGAAAACAGTACGGACAAAATAAATAAGTTTAGAAAAACACACAAAAAAAATACAATTTTTATTTGTGTTTGGTTTACGGAAAACATTCCATAAGCATTTCTTACCCATCGAAAAAAATGTAATTCAATTTCTTTCTCATATCAGGTTGCGGTAGAAAAAACAAATATTTGCCATAAATTAAAAAAAAAGAACATATTTTTTAATGTATTGGACTTACGGATCAGATTGAACTACAAATTGAAAACAAATAAAAAATTAAATAATACAATTTATGTGTGAATTGAATTTATGGTATAAATTTCATAAACATATTTTACACAACAAAAAAAAACAATAATACACTTTATTTTTTGTACTGGATTTAGTGTTTAAAAAAAAGAAAAAACTACTGTACAAATAGAAAAAAAAAACTTTATTTTTGAAAGTATATTGGGTGTACATTGCAAGTAAAAAAATATTTATACAAAATCAACAACAACAAAAAAAGTCAATACAAATTTTTTGTGAACGTTTGGATTACGGTACAACCTAACCTAACTGAAAAAGTAAATTAACTGAAAAAGTAAATTTGAATGCAATTTTTGGTTGAGGCTTTACCGTACAAATAATTTACACAAATGCAAAAAATATTAGCACATTTTTTATTTTGTATTGGGTTCGCGAAAAAAAAAACAATAATTTCATTCACGGGAAAAAAAAATTATGTATTTTTTTCTTATATTGGCGTTAATGTATAAATAAAAAAAAATTACACAAATGAAAAAAAAATACAACTTTTGTGTCATAATCCTTTCCACATAATTTTTCCCTCAAACAAAGATTATAATAATCGTCCTTAATCCTTTCTCCAAACAATAATTATTAAAATAATCATTTTCCTCCACTTAATTCCTTTTTTCTTATTCCTTTTCTCCCTTATTCATTTCCTTCCTCCAAACAGCCCCTAAAAGATTAACTTCTACAAATCAAGTAGTTTAGAAAGAAAAAAGAAATGTTCCCTAATTGCTCAACCTTCGTAAGAATTCAAGGACCCTGTAAATTAGTCTATTTTTAGGATAAACTAAGGCTCAATATAGTTTCTTAATTGTATATTAATCAATTTCTTTTATCTAAAGTGTTTGATTTAAAAAAAGAAATTCTCAAATCAAACCTTTAGTTTTATTTTAAAGTTGGAAAAATAATTATATATATATATATACACACATACATATACATATACCGACAGATTTAGTATAGGTCAAGGGGCTCGAGCCCCTCAATTTTATCGTTTTTATATAATATACATAAAAAAATTATTTTATTTTTAATATTTGTAGATAACTTAATGATTACTCTACTTGTTAGTGCCTCTCCCAACCTAGGTAATTCAAATCTCATTTTATTTATATGTTTTCTTCTTCAACTTTATCTTCTAATTGAGGTCATTTTTGTAATTTACTTTTTCTCTTTTCAAATTTGTTATTTTATTTTATGCATTTGGTTTTTATATTTCAAATCATTTTTTTTTTTGTATTAGTTCGTTTGTTTTATACCTAGTTTTATTAATTTTTGAAATAATCTATGGATCTTAAGTAAACTTACTAAGTTGTTTAAGTTATGATATTATCATTATATGTCAATATCTTTTTTATTTACTTTCATTACAATGTTATATTATTGTAGATTTAATTTAAAATTTAAATGGAGAAATATTTTAAAAGAAAATAGACTAGGTCACCATCTCCTTTAAAGGAAAGTAATAATAGTTATAAGAGGTAATATATGTATATATATATACACACTAATATATAAAGTCTTATATCAATAATTTTCTGGATCCGCCACTAGATATATACATATATTTGAAGAAACACATACAAAAACCACTTTTAAAAGACAAAACTAATTAAAAATTGGTTTGGATTCAACTAAAGACAAAAGTGTTTTTCAAAAAAGCCATTTTTTATTTGAACACTTTTGATAAAATTGATTTAAAATGTTTCAAAGTCTATTTTGAGTGTTTGTCAAAATAAACCCTCAAATAAATTTCAAACCAACTTATTTTTTAAATTAAACACTTGATAATTTTAAACCTACCATAAAAGATTATAATTTTTTAGCAAAATGAGAAAAAATAATTATAAAATACACATTTTTGGAAAAGAAAAACCATAATGGGGCATTTAGCATGCATTTTCGAAATCAAATACCTGGGAATTGAATGTCTGTGGGCTTATTTGATGGGATTATGATGCTTGAAAATTACAAATATTAGTGTTTGGGATGCATAATTTGGAAATCTGGATTTCTAATGCCTGTATTTAGGGTATTGGTTTTGAATTCCTAGGTTTAGCTAATCTGTTTAGTTTCTTTTTTAATTGTACATTTTAAATTTATCATGTATCAAATTTCTAATTGATTTTTTTCTTCATATTTTGTACCTTTAAATTCAATTTCTTGATACTATTGATTTTCGTGACAATAATGTAAATGTTCGAAATTTTAATATTCAATAACAATAATTTTAATTACAGTTGCATTAACATGAATGGTCCAGTTAGAAATATTAGAAACCATTCATAAAATATAACAATTCATGTAATCGAATGAAGTTTACGAAAGTTTTAGTTAAACAAGATTAAAAATGATCTAATATGTTCCAAAATAAGCATAACCAAAAGGGTCATGCAAAATCGAAAGTCAAATAGAGTTACATTTAGTCGTAGTTATGGTTGCTTTCCTATAATATGCATGCAAATGTTTTCTAAACCACTTTTATAAAATAAAATTGAGTTTTTTTTTTTAAAAAAAACATTTTTTTCTTAAGTCAATTCCAATAAATCCACAAGTCTTCTAGTTAAATTGGCTAACAAAAAAATAAAAAATAATATTAAACTAAAACTAAATCGTATATGTGATATATATTTGCAATTTTTACTATATTACCAATATATTAATATTTTATTGATATTTGACATCAAAATAGATAGGTAATCAATTTTCAGCAGAAAAATATAACAAAAGAAAGAAAATCTCTTAAAATGAAGGAAAAATTAGTTTTAAACAAACATGAGAAAATAGATAATTAAAAAAATGATCTAATAATAATTACTATTAACAAAACTTTAAAAGAAAAGAAATAGAAGAATGAAAAAGTTTAAATATTTTATTAATTAAAATTTATTTAATTAATTATTAACTAATTGATTAATGGTTAATTAATTATTAGATTTGAAATTTCTATTAATTTAATATTATGATTCTCCCTTAGTCTATTTTCTATCCCACGAGGAAAGATAGTTATAAATAGAGAGAAGAAAACAAATTTTATTGAAGTAATAATTTTTTTTCTTCTCTAAAAAAATCTAAACTTTTTTTATCTCATCCAAGAGTATAAGAAGGTCATTTTGTAGATTAGTGACTAGAGACTCTTTCTCTAATCTATAATTAGAAACAGAAAATAGAAAGCATGTTTAACTTTTAGTTATAATAAGAAAATTTGTTTTTATATTATTTTGTTAATCTATTGCTATTTTGAAATTTCTTAATTAAATAGAGAAATAATTCTATAAAATCTTTCGTTGTGCATAAAAATTTTAAGTGAATTTTTTTTAAAACATATAATATTCAATAAGAAAAAAAGATATTTCGAAATTTTATTCCACCCGTGCAAGAGATAGGGTTTGGCTTCAAATGAGAAACCACCCACCGATAATAAAAAACGGAAAAAGAGAAAAAGATAAAAGAAAAAGAAAAAATTGAAACAAATAAAAAGTGATGCATTTACAATTGCTATAATATAATGACTTTATATTGTTTTTGTTGGGAGACAAAAAAAGAAGAAGAGGAATTGGTTTTGCTAGTCCAGCCAATGAGGCTTTTCCCTCGAATACGATGAGCTACTGCTATCTGATTGGCTGCTCGAGGTCTCAATCCATGCTCCTATCCGTCTTTGTACACTATTCATCATTTCCTGTTTACCAGGGTTTAGGAAATTAAACAAAACTATACTGATTAGGCACATAGGTTTTCAAAATTTGAAATGTGAAATTACCTGTGAACTCTGGCTTGCGTATGGTGATGAACATGTACTACTGCAGCTGAACGATCCAAGTCCCATACTCTCTTCCGCCATTGTTCTCAATCGATTCAGCTCCGGCAGCACCTCCTTCCCAAGGTCTGGCCGATCTCTCTTCCTCATCTCCGCACACTTAATCGAAAGTTTTGCAAACTTCAACGCGTCTTCAACCGGCCAATCCTTCACCTCTGGATCTAGTATCTCTGCAAATTTCCCCTTCTC
>JBBPDI010000029.1:16000211-16014235 GCA_037974545.1 Cucumis variabilis | reverse complement strand
CAGTCGTTTTGACTGAGATGACATTTTAGTCAACGCTCTTGTGACATTTTTGTCTATCAATTTAATTTCATTTTTCAAAAACAAAAATCAATTTATGCCCTAAATGTATGTGAATCCATTTTTAGTTTGAATTATATAAAATTAAAACTACTTTCAAATATTTTTAAATGTAGTAATACATAATTGTAACATTTAATTACATTTATAAATAAATTTACTTATTTTACTAAATTTAAAAAGAGTTCAGATAAATTAATGTGATAGTCGAATTGATTTTGTTGGTTTTTTTAGCCAACTAATTATTTTTATATGGAAGAAATCCAAATTAGTATACAATAAATAACAAAATCAATTGATTGATATTGTTTGGTTTGGTTCTTAGTTTTCACGTTTTGTTTTGTTTTGTTCATAGTTTTATTTTTACTCTCCATTTTTTTTTTTGAATAAATGGTCCTTATTGGACGAGGGACGTGCCCTTATATAGATAAAAGAATCTCCCGTTGAGATATCATTTATCCGGTTAATACACGTGTCGTCAAATTGATTACAAAATAGAAAGATTAAAGAGTGGCCGACAGGATAATACCTCTGACTGGCATCTTATCTCTTTGGAATCTTTCTTTTTGAAAAGTAAAGATTACGATAAGATTTGGGTGGGACAGGACCCCACTTATCCTTATCTTTTCGTAATGATTAAAGTAAAATTATTACAAAACAACAAAAAATTAAAGAAAGCGATAAGATATATCTGTACTGCTTTTCGTTTCTTTGTTGATTTCCTATTTTCGGTTTGATGATGTCACCCAGTTTTGTCTGAATGGCCAGGATTGCCCTTACCATGCGACTGCTGTTGATCCAACGGCAAGAGAATACATCCAGGGTCTTACTCTCGGCTCCTCGCCTTTCACTACCCAAGCATTCTCTCTTCTTTGGATCAATTGGTCGCGGTAAGGATTCCTTGCTGGAATCAATCCGTTGCTACTAACCGCAGTGGCCTGAAACTTTGTCCTTTCACTTTGGCTGGTCGTTCCGCTGCTTCTGGACACTACTTTAAATTAAAAACGTGTCTATTTTCTTTTAATAAATTGAAATATGACATTTTTATTTTTTTACACTTTTCTAGTAAAAAAACATGCATGCCACGTAGTAGTTTGCTTTTTTTTAAAAAAAATGATATATGTGCACCATAATAGTTCTAATTAAAATTTTAATTTTAAGAGTATATTTATACAATTAGATTGACTCAGTTTTCATTGGTTTTATGAAATTAGAAAAATCCTTCCAAATGTTTGAAAATTATAAAACTCATCAAATGCCACTATTTGTAGATAATTTAGCAAGCATTAAGTATATTATATAGCAACTAAGAGTTGGTGTGGAATGTAGTTGGAATGTGGAGGAAGGATACATGACAATGTAGTTATAATGTAGAGGAAGTGACACATGACAATCAACTATAATAATAATGAGCTTTAATTTTTAATAATATTTATAATAATACTCCCCTTTAATGTTTGTTGCATATATGAAACCAATCTCGTAAAAGCTCAATAGTAAAAGAAAAGTACATACTTCATGTAATTTATACTTTAAAAAATACAATTTACTTCCCTTCGTAAAAACATCACTTGAGATATTTGAGTTTTCGCATATCAACATCGTGCAACAATTTTCAAAGATTGTGGTAGGTAATGATTTTGTAAGTAACTCTGCCAGCATGCAAGAGAACATGTCCCCATACATACGTGGGAAGCCTAGTTCTCAATAAGAAAGGCTTGGTAATTAATTGCAAACATTTTATAATTGATTATACTAAATCATTTTGTGTGTGAACATGTGTTACATGATGTTCAACACTCATCTCAATTGACATATGATAATTATCAAAAGTCTGAAATGTAAATTCAGTAACATTATCAAGACGGATAGACTTAAATGTATAATTAGGAAATTGCGTACTTAACTTAATTATTTGAGCAAGTAACGTTGAATGTCCAGAGTTTCCACTTGATAATAAGCACATGTGTGACCATTTGCTGGATGCATCTATTAATACCAATAAATACTTAAGAGGGTGTTTGGCGCACAGTTACATGATCAAATGCATGAAAATTAAATACAAATGTTTGTTTGGAGCACAGGTTTATTTGATGGAGTTATAATGTATGGAAATTACAGATATCTGTGTTTGTGGTGCATAAGTTGGGAATATGGATTTATGATGTCTGTATTTGAGAGGCTAGTTTTGCATTATTGGATTTTGCTAATTTGTTTAGTTATTTATTTATTAATCGTACGTCCAAAATTTATTTTGTATCAGACTTTTAATTGTTTTTTTCATATTCTATACATCTAATTCAATTTATTTTCTACTGATTTTAATGACAACAATGTAAAAATGAGAAATTTTAATATTCGATAACAATAAATTTGATTACAGTTACATTAGCATGAATGGTCTAATTAAGAATATTACAAATCATTCACAAAATATAACAAATCATGTAATCATATGGAGTTTACGAAAGTTTTAGTTAAGCAATATTAAAGAGGGTCTAATAGTTTTCAAAATAAGCACAATTAAAAGAGTCATGCAAAAGCGAAAGTTTTGGCTATTTATCATGGCTATAAATAGCAATCAGTCGTCAAGGGTCTCGGCTATTGATCATTGACCATCACTACGATCATTTATTAATAGGTACGGCTCGATAATTAATGAAAATGATTGCTTGTCCTCGGTCAAGATGTTCACCCCATGACAGTAATGTTCAAAGTGGTAGGTCACCTGCAATCAAGATGACTAGTCATCAACGATCAAGATGATTGATAATCAACGGTCAAGACAATTTGAACTTGACGATTGAGATGATTTGAAGTAGATGGTTAAGATGATCAATTGTTGTGACCGCCGATCGATCATGATTGGCCATTGTGAAGTTAGCTAACATTTGTTGCCAACGATCAATGATAAGATGTTAAAGTGAACAAATTTCTAAAACATATGAAATTCGATAATTAAAAAAAAACTATATTCCAAAACTATGGGTTTTGAATTTTAATCCCATAAATTTTATTCCAAATGTCCAAACATGAGTTTGGCTTCCCTAATTCCAAACACATGGGCCAAACACCCCCTAAATGTTATACTTGGTGGGGGTAATAGGTCACATATATCACAATGAATTCATTATAAAAATGTAAGTGATTCAATTTCACTTGCTGACGATGTTCTAACTATTAATTTGTTATGACAGCAAGCATATAGCATGATAATTAATTAAATTAAAGAATCTAGTGGCTTTTTCAATTTACTTATATGGTGAAATTTTAATAGTTCTTCTCATCATTATACACCTTGAATGACCCAATCAATCATGTCAATTTACAAATATATCCGGATTTACAAACTTCAAATTCATTGTTGAACGTGTTTTAATTAGTCGTATGTGAGATAAAGCATACAACTTTTGCAATATACATTTTTTTTTCATTTGAGATAGATATTATATAAAGATATTCTATCTCATTCTTTTTATCGGTCATATGATGATGCTATATTAGGAATATAGAAGGTGTGACACGTGAAAATGAACTCTAATCATAATGGGGCGTGTGTTTTTAATAGTGTTCATAATATTAAAAAAAAAGAGTATGTGGCATTATCTTTTTAATACAAATATTTATATTTTATAATTTGAAGGATATGTTTTTGTGTAAAATTACAACCAATTTTAACCTAAAACAAAAGAAGAATATATATTGACTTTTTTAAACAAATTTGAAAGTTCGATAGTAAAAACTATATATATGTGTAAACTTTGAGGTAGAGAGTTTTTTATCCCTTGTTTTTACAATTGTTATATTAAAAAAATGATAAAAGTGTTTTTTTTTTAAGTCTACGACTGTAATTGAAGCTCAATTCGAACTTCGTGGTATCTCTCTTAATCAATTTAAAAGTTTACAAAAAAAATAAAAGGTGTAGGTGTGATTTGTGTGTTTTCTTTTAAGTTAGAATGACTAAATAATCTTTGTATACTTAATATCGTAGGTGTCTATTTACATACATATGTCCTATCTCGCAAATTCTTAAATGATAATTCATTGAAACGATGAACTATTCCAACACTACCCTTTAGTTTCATACAAATCTTACAATACTTTAGAAAATGGTGCATATCTGTGATGTTTGTGTGTAATTTGTCCGTATATATACATACATGTACACCCGTACATGTTTGATTTTAGTCCATAAACTATGTATTTTGTTTTATTTTTGTCTCTGAAATTTTAAAAGTGTTTGTTTTGGTCCTCAAACTTTTGAAAAAAAAAACTTACTTTGGTTCTTATCGTTAGTATTTTGTTGTCTCTTTCATACTCAATGTCACTTTCTATATTTGAATGATTAGGCTCTAAATTAAACATATTAATTAAATTGATAAATATCAAACTTATTACACTTTGATTTTTTCATAAAAGTGTAATGAGTTTTTGTCATAAAAGTGTAACAAATTTGTCCATTTTGTCGTTTTTAACAAATTTTCAAATCAAAACTAATTTTTCTAAAACTTAAATCTTGCACATCTACTCCCGACTCTTTGCCCTCTATTTGTTTATTTTTCAAATTGAAATATATTTTGAAACAAATCAGACCAATGAAGAACGAAGACATTTAGTAGGAAAAAAATTAAAATAAAGTTATATATTGGTGTTTAACATCAATGACGAGTTAAAATAAATTAGAAAAATAAAATAAGTATAACACTGGTTCAAAGTAAACTCTACAAAAGTGTAATAAAATATTCTTACAACCAATCATAACACCCAAAAATGGAAGAAGAACTAACTAGAAGGGAAAAAAATTAATCACAAAATATCTCAAATTTGAGGCACTAGAAAGTGCATAAGATTTATATGTGGATAATTGCATCATCCATATGAGTTGAGAAAGTAAAGTAGAACAACGATGTGCAAGAACGACGATGATCAAAATCTAGAAGATAATGACTTTTTTAGTTATTCGATAAATCATCAATTTACTGTCTAGCATTTAACTAAAAATTAAAATCCTATATTTATTAAGAGTGATTATCTTATCTAGTATCATAGTCATCCAAACACACAAGTCTACTTCATTGTTCGAGTTAACGAAATCTAAACGGTAGGGATCAAAATATGTTATTTTTAAAAGTTTAAGAGCTAAAACAGACATTTTTAAAATTTATGGACCAAAATAGAACAACATACAAGATGTAAGGACCAATATAGAATTTAAACCTATTATATGTATGTATTGGATAGTCGCGCCATTCCAAACATATAATAAATACAAGTTTTTTACTTTACGTTTTAATTGAAAATAAACCAGAGTTACATGTTATACCATTAAAATATAGTTTGCTATTTATGTAAATGAAAAACACAGACAATTGGTTGAATAGAGTGTTGTTGATCACCATACTGACGTTTTGGTTTTAGTTGAATAGAGTTCATGTCACTGCATTTTCTAAATTGCAAAAGTTGCAAATTTAAAAGTGAATAATCCTCTAATAGTCGTCTGATGTCATTAATTACTTATCATATTTGTCACATTTGCAATATACAATAAAGATGTGTTATGAACTGTTTTATTATTTTTATTTTTATTATTATTATTATTGCTATCTAACGTAATTTCCCTAAATAATATGTTTCAACATGATTACTAGACAAAACTCATATTCCAAGAGATAGTAAATGTTTGTCTCACAATAACCATTTTATTTTCTATTAATTGAAATTGAGCCTATGAGTATTAGCTATACCACAAATTTTACATATTTCGTTATCTATATTTATTTTAGTTAGTGTTTTTAAAAAGTCAAATGAAGTTTTGAAAACTAAAGAAGTGGTTTAGTGTGCTAATACATGCTACAATAGTGACATATGGTGTACCATAATGGAAATGGTGAATCAACAGATGATAGACGTTTATGACACATTTGTAATTGATTATTTTATTACAGTGAAAACAATCATTTAAAAATCGTATTTAATAGCGTTTAAAAATGTAAAATTAAACATAGACTTCTCCTACATCACGAGTGTTGATCTCCTATATGGTATGTTTTGGAAAGAGTGATTGTAGCAGTATCATTTTATGAATGAGTAATTTTGTTAAAAAAGTTATTTTCATACTATCATTTGGAGTGTGTTTGAGAGTGGTAGTTAGAGCAGTTATTTTATAAAAAAAGATTTAGCTACAATTGATTTAGTAAAAAAATTGATTTATAAACAACCAAATTTATGTTCGATAACAAACTCTTAAAATTGATTTTCAATCATATTATTTGATACCAAAAGTGATTATTAATCAAAACACTAAAAATGATATTTTATATTTGAAAGTTCTTTTAATAATTATAATAAATATATAATTTTATCAATAAAATGCACATATTAAAAACAAAAGAAAATTCATAACACATATCTCATCCAATTTTGAAATGTCTGTATCATTACAAAATACTTAAAACTATATATATGAATACAAGTTGTATAAAAAAAACTAAATAGAAGGAAAATGTGGTGGCATGGAGAATGGTCGAGTCGTTAGAATGGTCGAGTCGTGAGATGGAATGGAGAATGGAGAAGGCAAATGTGAAATTAGATTACAAGTTTCCTTACTAAATACAAGGTTATTTTGAGTATTTAAAAAATTATATAAAATAAAGTGGCGATTTTTAGATAATCGTCTTTACATAATCACCAAAGAGATGAGCTTCAAAAATCAATATTGAGTGATTTCTTATTTTTCTAAAATCTACCTTATTTATTTGCAAAAGTGATTTTAAATACACTTTTAAGAATGTGTTTGGGGCAAGGGTTGGGTTATGTTAAAACTAGTTTTATGATAAAAGGTGTTTGGGGGAGGGTTATGTTGGTAGTGATGTGATAGATTTATTTTTTTTAGTATTTTTTTTTTATCAAATTCATAGTTAAATGCCAATAGGCAAAGTGAATAATTTTTATTTACCAAATCGTCTGACGTTGCCTGAAGCAATTGACTTAATTTGTGCATTGGTAACATCCATATTGAACATATTGTTGATTAGTTGTTACGTTTGATTACATTCACAATTTCAATTATTTTTTGTGATGCAACACTTAAAAGCGGAAAAATGAGTGCAAATATATATATATAAAGAAATAAATTACGTCGCATTTAATACGAATATGAATAATTGGAACTAAAAAAACCGTAATATCATTAGAAACATAAAAGAAAAACAGTTAACAAGTAGAATCATAAAAAAACAATAACAATAGTCTGTGAAAGTAAAAGAAACAATTAGCTAGCGCCTCGTAGGATTACTGTGCAGTAGTCAAGCTTCTCGTCGTTTGCCAATTTGAGGAAATCCTTCACTAAATTGTTCATCATTATTCGATTACATTGAGCCCTTTCCAACCTAGTTAGCTTAGATATGGCATGCAATGCTCGAACGACCTCCCTACGAGTACTGCTTTCATCCTCAAGTGCCAATCGCGACCACTCTGCAATGAGCCTCAGCTGGTCGGTCTGGTAGGCCATGACATCCTTAATGACATCAATTATTTCTGAATTCTACCCTCTCTGCTTCTGCTTTGAGCCGCTCTAGAGAAAAGGCTCGCTGAGGGAGAGGAGTGCAAGAGAACACATCCTATAATTGCTTCCTCAACTAGGTCGTGCAATGTTGTCGGACGATATGTTAAACCCATGACTGGACATACTAGAAATTTTGTTATCGTTCATATCCACGTGTGCAAATTCCTCGAACTCGCTAGGAATGTTCGATCCGACGTCGACAAAGGTATTCGCATGCGCTCTTATTGCCCTATCTTTCTCGAAGACATACAAAAAATTGTCATAATATGGGAATGACTTATTTAGCAGGCCCTTGGTTGCAGGATGACTCTACATAATGAAAAAAAAATCACAAATTAGACTTGTTTCATATTGAAGTAAAAAATATATTAGTGTACAATTATGCTTTTCACATACCCTGACCCAGGTGTCAAACAATTCCTTATCAGCAACGATGCACTTCGCCTCGTCATTCCAACCAAGCCTGTTGCAGGACGGATCGCGCATTTCTGTGATTGCCTAGTATGAGCGCTTTAACGTCTTTATGCGATAATCAATAACTGTAGTCGCATGAACATTGCATCCCGACAACTTCGCCGTCATCATCTGAAGAAGTTATGCCAGATACATCGGTCTGAATGTGCCATTGTCTAACTTCCATCCACCAACAGACTGACTCCACCATACACTCCATGAGGGTTGCCTCCTCCTTATTTGTCCACACATGCTTAGGTGTACGTGACGAACTTGTCATACTAACAATTGAAATGATGTCACATAAATTAGTAACTTCAATACAGAAAAAGGAAAAATAAAAACAAAACTAATATATATCGTCTATTGCATGAAGGGAAACAGTTTCATTAATTTTGTTCATGCATGCATACATTCAAATTACAGGAAGAAACGTCCAATACTAACTTAAAAAAATACATGAATACTAAATCGACACACATGGTCTATTGATTACGCAATTGCCATTGATTGAACATGTCAGCAACTAAATCATCCATCCACTGCGTCCATTCATTTGAGTTCTCAATGAAGTAAATGTCGTCACCTCCGATCGTTGCGTAGGTGGATTCTTCCTCGTCCACATCGTTAACGAAATCGACATTCGTCATCTCGCGTTTGATGAGATTGTGTAGTGGACAACATGCTAGAATGTTTTGACATTGAACTTGTACGGGGTAGTACGACTTGCCGCGAAGTATTGTCCATCGACCCTCCAATACATCGAACGCTCGTTCAATAACATTTAGTGCGAAAGAATGTTTCATGTTTAAGTATTCTTTTGGGGTGGTAGGTGCACTTCCTGCCCCTTGCACACTCTTGCAAGTGGTATCTTTGTCCTCTATAGGGAGCTAGAAATCCCTTCGCGTTAGGGTACCTCGTGTCATATAGATAGTAATAACCTGTTACGAATACGTTAGATCTAACTAATTTGATTTATGTAGTCGGTAATAGTTGTTGGAGGCATACAACTTGCGATTACCTTAGGACCTGCAGGCTGTTTGGTAGTGTAATAACTTCTCGAGGAATGTGTGAATCAACTGCGAACCCTTCTTAGCTAGCCAAGACGAACATGAAGTCACCTTTTGTGTCACATACATCGAGGATATTTGTGGCAACCTTCCTCTTACGTGTTCTATACTTAGGCCTATCATTTTGCAACACGTTTACCATGATGTATGTCTCATCCAGTGTCCCAAGGCAGTTATGCATTATTGAAACATAACACAGTCAAGTAATTGGACTTCGTGATTCATAAGTAACGATGTGAAGAATATGCAGACCTAGAAGCACCTCCATCGTGTGTACATGCATGTGTTAATTACTGGATATGGTTTCTTTAACAACTCGTCGTACAGACATAACATAGCCAATAACACGAGATTGAAGTAACGAAAAACATTCTCCCTCAATCGCACGAAGTTCCGTTGGATGACTCTATTCTTCACATCGTGCTTCAATATATGCAGAAACATTGCGATCATCTCCTCCACATTGATAATTTTTTTCGACGTCAAACCAGCAATTGTCCTTATTAAGTGACATAGGATGACAAAAGTGCGCTTGTCCATTCTAGTACTTTGACGAAAAAGGTCATAGAAGTGAATCATATGGAAATATGCAAGCTGTCTAATTTGATGCCTAGTTTCATACGGTGTATGTGTCACCCGCTTATTGTCATTCACCAATACCTCCAATAGCAAAATTAACTGGTTATGAGTGGATGTGAAAACAACTAGTATAGTTTGAATGTTTTCTGACACCATTTGAAAGTAGCAACTACGAACCTGACGATCTACTTTTCTAACTGGAATGCTATTAGACCTACAATGCATACATTAAAACACACTACCTTTTTTTACTTGTAAATTGTAGTTAAGTAACACGAACTTATACATTTGATCAATGCACTCTTTTTTTTAACTGAAATTATTTTATAACGTGATTGGAAAACTGAACAAAAGGGTATGTAATGTGCGTGACCAAATGTTTGTAAAAACCATAAACACATATTTGATTCAAAATTAATGGTCCACTATAGTTCAATTCAAAAAAAAAAAGTGACTTCCTATGTTTTATGAAATATGAAGTTGCCCTTACGTGTTTTATGAAATACCCGAGCACATTATGGTTACAATCTAGCGATCAACATTTTATTGGAAATTTGACGTTTGCAAACTTGAACAAAAAATATGAAACCTATGGAAACGAAATATAGAGGTCGTATAATTGAAAGTATAAATAAAGTAATTTGTAGGCAAAAAAAAAACATAGATTAGTAAAAGACGATAATCACATAATTAATTAAGAACTAAGAGGGTCAATAATGTTTGAAATACATTATATTATACGACCTAAAAACCGTACAAAAAGAAACAAAAAAAAGTACTACAAAGCGCCAATGCCTCATTCCTCTGACGACGAAAGTATGGAATCGAGTATCCTAAAAAGAAAGTAAGGAAATTAGTGTCCCGAGCTAACACAAGTAGCAGTAAAAAGACTACAGGGATGAAGTGTAACGATTAGGTACCGTAAAATTTGGAGGAATATCGATGTTCAAATGAAAAAACAACAATTGTTAAAATGAATAAGATAATGTAAACGTTTTATTTTAAAAAACATCGTGCCTCAGAGGAATTAAATTTGTTCGATGTAACGAATTGGATCTAGTAATGAAGCATCAATAAGAATTATGCATCAAAAGATGTGCAGCGAAGTACGTATAGGGATGGAAATGAACAACCAATAAAATGGACATGGACAGTAAACATGAGATGACATGAAAAGAAAGCATGAATAGTATGAAATGACGGTGAATACAGCTATGTATAAGATGATGGCCCATATTATGCCTTAAACAGAACCGATAACTGAAAAGTAAGGGCAGACACACACATTATTGTTAACATAGATATGGACAATAAACATACAAGGACGAATGAAACTTGAAAAGAAGAAAAGAAAATGAGCCTACCTTCCAAAACAAGAAGGAACAGAGGAGGAAGCAGGACGAGAAAGGAGGAAAACAACACACAATAAAACACAACAAACGAAGAGGGATAGATGGTCAATAAATTATGCCCTTATTGACCCCAAACCAAAAAAATAAAATAAGAGAATATATGCAAATGACAGATGTGTATAGAAAAGTGAGGAGATAGTTAAAACCTACCACATTAAGGACAAAAAAAAGCTAGGAATAGACAAATGCATAACCAAGACAAAACGAAATGATTGAACAAAGCTATTGTAGTGTTATGGATGAATGAGAGTTCATTACAAATAAAGTGTAACGACCAAACTTTTCGAATTAAGCTTAAATTGTTACTTTAACACTAGACTCATACTTAAAACATAAGACTTGATAAGTTAAATAAAATTTTAACAATGTCAAAGAGATTTTATATAAGTTCGGGCCCTAATTCAAACAAAAATTTGAAAGTTCAAATTAAATATTGAAAATAAAGAAAGTTCAATCATGAAAACCCTTAAAAGTCTCAATTACTAAAGAAAACCAAAAATATAAATCGGAAGTAGTTTGAAAGACTTTTCCTCTATGACAATCACGTCTCCTTCTTGTCCCTCGTCGGTCTGTCCCTCATGTTACCTTTGTCTGAAAAGTTAAACATAAAAGGGTGAGTATAACATACCCAGTAAGAGACCCACTACCGGTCCCGTTAGAGGAAGAATAAAACTGTTATCTTTCTATTGGGGGTACCCTGCACTTTAACAATCTTGTAATCCCATAGGATACACGTAATCAGTCTAACGCTCCAAAGAACGCACATATCAGTCTAGTGCTCTGCAGAAAGTACATATCAATCTAGTGCTCCCGAAGGATGCACATAATAGATGGTGATCTCGTGGGACATCTGCAAGGTACACTACCCAATGGACAAAGCTAACAATTTCCCCTCAGATATAGAAGTATAATAATATTTCAGACAATGGACAAAACAAAACCAAAAAACAACATTATAGTTTCTAACCAAGATGCCCAAATATCAGATATAGAAGTAAGTTGAAGTAACAAAACAAAACTAATCATAAATAATATTTCAGACAAGTATATAAATGTAATCCTCTTCATTGGCTTTGATAGAAACTCGAAATTAAATCACTTACCTCCAACCCTACCTTGCTTGAACATCCCATATGCACAAAATGATAGTAAAGATAGTGTAGCAAGTGTCCAAATCAGTGCGAAAAAAAAATCAAATAAGCAAATGGGAGTCCAAGCGATAAGGGAAAGTGGAAAGGGAAAACTAAGTCGAAATTGCATGTTCACCTGGACGAGTGGTGAACATAAAAGCGATTGAGTTTTAAAGGCAAAATCTAAATCCAACCATTCAACAAAACCGAAAGAAAGCCTTCAACAAAACGTTGGAGGACGAAGAGTGGGAGAAACAAAATTACAGGAAGAGAGGTTTTTTTACCTACCAGAAAACGAAAGTCAAAGAACAACTGGAATAGGTTGAAGATGAGTTGAGGAAAAAAAGGGAGATTTATTTTTTTTGGCCATTAAACCCAAATCAACAGATGATTTCGTTTGGAAATTGGGAAAGGATGAAACAGGTTGAGAAGGTGTTAAGGAGAGGTTGAAGACGAATGGATAAGGGATGAAGACGAGTTAAGAGGGAGAATAACATACAGAGTTCGACAAGGGTTGAGAAGAGAAGGCGATGGATTAAGGGGTAAAAACGGAGTTATAGAAACTCTAAAACTAGGGTTTCCATAACATGGACCCTAAACGTGGGTTATGGTTATTATAATTTATGCCCACGGTGATAACATCAGGCCAAACAGGGGTGTGTTTGGGAGAGGAAAATTGTTATATAAAATACACCTTTTCCTTGTTTGGTAGCCCTTCTCCAACCCCTCAATCCTACAGCAACCCTTCTTCAATCATATCTTAACCTTTTTTCAATCTTTCCTTAACTATTTTTTATTTATAACTAACCTATTTAAGTTTAATTATTATTTGATTTATTTTTTTTTCATTTATATTTTATAGTTTTATTAATTTACATATTTTTATTTAAAAACATAACTTGTTTTCAAGTGATGAATTTGGTATATTTACATGGAATTAAAATTTTTATTTTTTCTTTTACTCTTGAATTAGGTAATTTATTGTGATTACACTTCTTGACTCGTATTTTTTTCTCTTATATTACGAAAGCTAGGACGATTTGATAAATTAAATATATGAAATTTGTGTATTGAATTTAGAATGTGAATTAAAAAATATTTAATAATTTAATTGCACGTAACGATTACATAAAAAATATTGAAAATTGATATCGTATTTAAAGAAATTACTACGAATTGTTTCACAAAACCATGATAATTTGGTAAATTAAATATATGACATTTGTGTATTGATGTTAGAATATGAAATTTTAAAAATAATAATAATTTTTGCTCCTGCGTCGTGTTCCATGTAATTGACTTTAGTTTAAAAGCAATTATCTACCACCAAAACCAAAAGTTGTTTTTAACGAAGTAAGTTCATGCTTGTGATTTACTTCTATAATAAGTATTCTAAGCCACATTATTTGAGTATACTTAGTTTTGTAAAAGTGATATAAATCATGATTATTTATTGTACAAAATATTTGAATTTAGTTTTAAATATTTTGTACTAATCTATATTTGTTTAGAATCGTCAAAATTATTAACATCATAAGTGGTAACAATTTCGATTATAGTTTTTGATGAATGAAAATTAAACCTACAAACATATCTTTTGCTTAAATATAAAATCATAAAATACATTTTGAGTTGCAAATCAAAGAAACTTAAAAATTTTTGGTTTTACAATGGCCAATGCAAAGGGAAATTGCCAAAAATAGTCTAAAAATGGGATAGAAAATGAAAAATAGGATTGATTTTGAAAAAGTTGAGATTT
>JBBPDI010000029.1:15891933-15917767 GCA_037974545.1 Cucumis variabilis | reverse complement strand
ATTCACTCCTTCTCTATAGATAGAGTAAGTAGAGAAATTGCTCTCTTAAGGGCTGATTCCAGGGCTTGAACAATGTGTCACCACACCCTCTCTTGGCCCGAGAGGAGTTCAGTTATAGTGGGACAATAACTATTGTTCATTAGAGGGATTGGTGGTACTTAAGGAGTTAGATGTAACTACAGGGGCAAAATGGTAACTTTTGACCTAACTGTACTTATGAGCAATTTGTGAAGGGTCATTGCACTGTTAATTGGTTATATCTAATGGACACAAAAATATATCTACAGTAAGAAGAATGCAACTATTGGTCTTTATTGGAATGACTGATAGTTAATGGATAATGATTAATTTAATTAAAGAGTTTAATTAATTAATCTCACATCATTGGAGCTTTAATTTGTAGGTCCATAAGGTTCCCTTGTTAGCTCAATAAGGATAAATGAGAATCAAATTTATTGATTTAATTTGAATTGTTCAAATTGATTAGGGAATAAATTGTATATGATACAATTAGTATAATGTTTTTGATACATTATAATATAAAGTTTTTACGAGAGAAGTTAATATTTAAATATGATTCAAATAATATGAATAAGATTCATAAATAAACTATAAATTAAAAATTAATATGGATTCGATTCATATTAGAACTATTGATTATATGAGAAGATCTAAACCATCAGTTACATTATATATGATATGATATAATATAAAATTAATATTATATAAGATATAATGTAAAATTAATATTATATAAGATATAATATAAAATTAATATTATATAAGATATAATTTAATTTAAATTTATATTAATATAAATTTAAATAAAAGAATAACTCCCAAGGGAGTTATTCTACGTGATGGAGAGGGATGAAGTTATTTGATAACTTCCCCCTCCATCTCTCTTTATATCTTTTGGTTAAGATATAGAAGAGGGATGCACTCTTCTTAAAGAAAAGGGTGTTTTTCAATTGGTTCCAAAAAGAAAAATCTCTCTGCAACAAAAAAATTTCCCTTTAACAAAACAAAAGAAACACAGAAGCCCCACAAACTCTCTGTTGTTTTTCTTTTGTATCTTGAGGATAACAGGAAAGACTTTAGGGTGTACTTTGGGAGGTTCGAGAATTATTGAAAGGTTCTACAAAAGTTAGTTTTCTTTTCTTCTTTTCCTTCATAGAAGCATGTTTAGATATTTTTTCTGTGTTTCAAGTTGAATTTCTTTTGCACAGCATTCACACGCTTCCGTTATGGGAATTTCATTCCTTCATTAAGTTGTTGTTGTTGGTGTGGTAACTTGTCTTAGAGTTCCTATTTAATACACTATTCTCTTATAACATTGGTATGCACTAAACATTTGTTGTACTTCTTTCTATTGAGGTTGGAGGTTCAAGTTCCCAACTAAACATTTGTCGAACTAAAAACTTATGTTATAGATTTAGATTTTACTACTACGAACTGATTATTATCACATCATAGTACATTGAGGGTAGTTGTCAGTATTTTGAAAGAAAGAAAGGCAGGAGGAAAAAAAATCGACCCCACCTGACCTGATTTTGGGTTGGGTTGGGTCGGGCTCCATTAGTAAATCGTTTGTGCATTTCAGTTCGGGTCAAGTTTGAAGAAAAACCGATCCAATCCAGCTTAATTACACTTATATTAAATGTTATATATATGTATGTGTAATTGTAGATATACATGGTAAGGTTCAAACCAAAAATTCTAACTTCATCTCTAAAATTGATTCTTTCTTTGTTTAATGTGGTCTAAGTCACTTACTTTCTCGAGCAATTACTACCTATACCTAATTCGAGCTCCCAATTGGAATAAGCGTTGAGATGGACATAGATTAAACAAAATGCCCTTCCTATTCGTACATGCTTTTCAAACAAATGTTAGTTTATATCCTCGAATGCAATTAGCATACTGATTGCTCAAAATAGTAAAGAAAACATATATAGATGAATGCAGTTGAAATATACATATTTATATGAAAGGTATTTAATCTCTCAATCTTTAAATTCAAAATACAAATACGATTAAAATAGAAAATAACCATGGAGAGATAAAGGAAGGTGTCAAGTCACATGGTATAATCTGTTGCCCCCTTTCACTCCATTGTTGTCTGCTTCAATTTGATTGCTAGGGAAATGGAAGGTGGATTATATCTCTCATTTCATAGAAGAGCTAAGCTCTCACTTAGAACTTTAATAAAATTCGAGAGGAAGGGGATGGAGTGATAAAGCTTTAAACAAGTTTTGATTAGAAGTATCTATAATTAATGTTAAGCTCTTGGGAGTTATTTATAGACATTAAATGGGATTTTTTTGAGTATCTTTCTTCTATTGGTATGACATCTTGCATTTCATGAAATAGCTAAGCTCTCATCTTACAAAATTTTACCTTGGTTTGCAAATGAAGCATCTAGCATATGAGCTATTTTTTTTTTATCAATCAACTTATACAGAAAAAAGTTTTGAATATATTTTATATGGATAAAGCACATCCATTGAACATTCCAATGCAAGTTCGTTCACTAGATGTGAAGAAAGATATATTTTGACCTCAACATGATAATGAAGAACTCTTTGGTCCAAAAGTACCATATCTTAGTGCAATTGGTGCACTTATTATGTATCTTGTTAGTAATACAAGACCAAATATATTGCATTTTTAGTAAATTTATTGCTAGATACAGTTTCTCTTCAACAAAAAGGCATTGGAATGAAATTAAACATATACTTCATATTTTTTAGGAACAATTAATATGAGATTATTTTATTCAAATTAATCAAATTTTAACCTAATTGGTTTTGCAAATTTTGGATATTTATTTGATCCACACAAAGCTAGATCTTTATGAAGTTATCTATTCACATGCGGAGGAATTGCTATATCTTGGTGATCAGTAAAGTAGACCATAACAACCACTCCCTTAAATTATGTCAAAATTCTTGCAATTCATTAAGCTAGCTGAGAATGTATATGATTAAGATTGATGACTCAACATATTTGGAAATCAGGTGGTTTATCTTCTAGTAAACTCCAAATAATATTATACGAAGACAACATGACATGTATGGCTCAAATAAAATGAGGTTATATTAAAGGTGATAGAACAATGCATATCTCACTGCAACTTTTCTATACTCGTGCTCTTGAAGAAAATTATGACATCATAGTGCAACAAATTTGTTAAAAGCATAACTTGACAAACTTATTTACAAAATCACTATCTACCACAAGCTTTGAAAAATTAATGGACAACCTTGGAATGCGGTGACTCAGAGATCTCAAGTGATGTTACGATGAGGGGAAGTAAAATTTATTTTTATAAGTAGATATGAAATATGTACTCTTTTTCCTTCACTACGACTTTTTTCCATTGGGTTTTTCCTTAGTAAGGTTTTAACAAGACATATTTCATATATGTAATGGACATCTAGGAGTATTATAAATATTAATATGATATATAGATGCCCATTATCCATTAGTGTTCTTAGTGGCCAAAGCCACATGTCAACCCATTTATAATCCAACACTCATGCCATATGTCAAGCAAACATGGTCTCTTAGTGGCCATGTAATATCACATCCTACTTGTTAAGTTGCCTATAAATAATGACATTTAGTGGAGGTTGTTTGCTTGTTTGTTTGGTTTGAGGGTTTGCACCACTCAATCCCACTCAACCACAACTTCAACCTTACATTGTTGGTGCTTGCTTGTCATTTTGAGAAAAATATTCTAAAAAACTTGCCTTAAATTAAGGCATACAAACTAGTTTTGCCAGACCAACACTGTATGACCTTGTTATAGTTAATATTTAACTCCTCAGGACGTGTCATTGAATACAGATCATTGCATGCAAAATGCCCTCCATTATTCTCTTCCTCGTTGGAGTGGACATGATCATTGTATGAAAAATACTCCCAATATCTCCACCACCTATTTTCATGTCCTCGTCGTATAAGTTTTTCTATTGCTTGCCTAAGTGTAAGCAAAATAATAGGATTTTTCAGATGAGCCAGGGTCGAACACGAAGAATTGATATTAAAACTTAGTTCTAGAGTCCATTCATCAATTAGGCGTTATGACAAATGAGTTAAAAGAATGTAAAATAAATTATAACTACCTCAGTATCCTAGAGATGCTGTAAAGGTGACTTCATGAAGGTGGTTGGTAAAAATAAAGAGGTGCAGATAAGGCGTGAACTAACTTGTGTGTTACAGAAAGGATGGAGGAAGACTTAAGGCTATCAGGCGAATAAGCTATACGACCACCTCAGTGTGATATAACTTGATCTCCTTTCAGGATCTAAATGACTAAGCGTAGTAAAATAAGATATATCTAGAAGTATTTACTTATACTACTTATAGAGCTTTGCGTTGAAGGACAACAACCTCTCGATGCTTGATGTCCACACTTGTTCACCTTTTAGGATACAAATGAGGGAAATTATCTTGCTAAGTCGAGAAAACTCTTTCTTGCTTGTGTTAGCCATATCCGTGCTACTTACCCTCTCGGATAGTTAGTGACATGCACTGGCCAAGTGATAAAAATAGCTCGGCTAACACAATAAGCATTATAAGTAAAGCTTCTTATCAAACATGTGTCATAAACCTAAACTACGAATAACACAAAGACAAATAAACAATACAGAGATAGATAGATTGAAAAGAATATAAGTATACATTATATTAAAGAATGTAAGCTTTCGACCACTGTACAATACAAACACCATACAATGTAAAGAAATACAAAAATGAAAAAAAAAGAAAAGAAATTACAAGTTAAGGGGAGATGGGGATGAGATCTTCTTCACTCAGACTACAGGCTTTCACTCCATAGACTGACCGAGAAGATGAAGATGTGCTTTACAGATGGTGGTATTACTAATCCTTGCCACCAACTCTTTTGGTGTCTACCCACCTCTTCAAATAAGGGGGTAGTTATCCGTTTAGGTGTCTAGTCAGTTCGTTCAAAAGTCTGGCAGGTCTGTTTAGGTGTCTAGTAGTCCTTTTTTTTATAGTGATGGAGCTCCTTATATAGACATATTTTGGGGAGAAATATATCTTTCTTACCATGCCAGTGTCGAAAGTTGTCCTTTCCTTCAAGTCACATCACTCCCTCTACCACTTTTGTCTTCTTGAAACTTCTTCTCGCTTGGTGATTTGGTCTTCTCACCTAGTCTTTGCGTGAGTTCCTCAATGATTTGCTAGCTTATTCTTTTGTTAATAATCATGTGTTTAGACACTAAAAATGGGATAAAGCAGACATCAAACTTATGTAAAGTATATTTCTAAATAATTATGTATTTAGAACATAAACTACGCATTTTGGCATACTTACCATACGTTTTGGTTCCATTATTTTACCTAAAAGACCATAATAACATGTATTTCTACAAGTTCACCTTTGCACTGGTTCTTCTGTGATTCACTAGTTTTTTCTTTTGTTCTTATTCCTGTGTTAAAATACTAAAAATAAGGTAAAACATGGATGATGACTTATGCAAAGTGTATTTTCAAATACTTATGAATTTACAACAGAAGCTACACGTTTTGACACATCTTGCATTTTAGTCTCATTATTCTACCTAAAAAGCTATAATAACTTGTATTTTTACAAGTTATCACACCTTCCAAATTTAGAATAATGCTTGTCCTCAAGCATCACTTCATATCACTGCTTGTCCTTAAGCACAATTCCACCTCAAAGACTTACCTTTCTCCTTGCACTTCTAAACTTCTAAAAATGTGAGCTAGTTAAAATTGTTCTTTAGAGTTTATACTCATTGCATACTTTCTACTATGAAAATATTTCTTGGTTCAACAAGCGTCAAACTTAATAGTAAAAATATCCTTGTTCATTCCCCGTGAAACTCTTATTTTCAAGTTTTGGAAATGGCTAAAAGTTTTTGAAGAGTTTTGAATCCTTTTGGCAAAGAATGCTGTTTTGTTTACTTATTTACTTGGCATTTGCAATTGAGTGAGAAATCATAGGTAGTCTATGAGTTTGTTCCTCTCCTCCACTATAATTCTTATCGCCTCTTATTACTCAACTCTCAAACTTTACTTTGAAACTTTGCTTCTTATTTTTGGCGAGAGGAGGCAATCTTGGAGTTGTTATTTGACTTGAATTAAAGAATGAAAGAATCTTTTTTTTGCAAATTTTTACAGTTTTTTATCTTTGCTTTAACTTATATTAAAGCACCTTATTAATTAAATACCTTCCAAAATTTTCAAAAAGTTTCAAAATCTTTAGCTCGGACCTCGCACACCCCCACATTTAGAATGTAGCAATATCCTCATTGCTAAAAATGAATGATAGAATTATTCATAGAAAAATCTTATAAAAGAGGTTTAAAATAAATTTGGCTCGCCTAATAAACTTTTAGAAATATTTTCTAAGTAAGTTTCCTTAATAAGTTAAACATCTAAATAACAAATGGAGCTTTATTTCGCGTAAGTTATTTCACTAGAGTTACATTGTATTGCATAGAGAAATTAAAGTGCTTAAACACGCAAAGCCAGGCTTGCGACAAGAAAGATTAAACGCATAATAATTGCTTCAAAAGTTGTATATGTATTGTAAATATCACAAATACAAAGGAAATATAAAGTACATAAGTAGGAATCAAAATTTACAAAAGAAGATAAAAAAATTTAAGGTTACAGCAGCGGTGGAGGATGATTTTTCACAGCACGAACCACAGTGTCATATCGTGTAGGTGGCCTTACTACATCTTGTGGAACCTTATGCACATGAATGGTGTTGTACATCAATAAGTGTTGATATCTCAGTAAGGCTCTAAAGTGGGTGTCATTCCGTGTGACGATTTGTTCAACCAAACCCATTAATGTTTCATTTTTCTCCTTGATGGTTTGAAGTTGTGTCTAAAGTTCTTGATTCTGTGTTTTGTGCTCTTGGTTTTTCTTTTTGAGCTTAGTCATCTCCATCTTAAGTTGGTCTCTTTGACTATGGTTTTGTGCATTTACGTTTTCAAGCTTGAGTTCCAAATAGCTTAATTTCTTTTGACTTCACAAATACATCTCTTAGAGGTTGGTCTGACATTGAATTATGCCTTCAAATCCCTTCTTCATTGGCTTACATACTTAGTGATCAATGAACTTAAAAACATCATCCTCATCAATTGCATCTTTCTCACCCTTTACTGTCTTTTTTTGCTTTAAATTCTATGTTGAGGTTTTTGGAGTTTCCTTTGGTGGTGAAGGTAGGCTTGTCTCACCAACTTCCTTAGAGGGTATTTTAATTCCCTCTCAGAGTAGGTCATCAATCGCCTTCTCCAGGACTTCTCTTTTTGGTGACACTTCAGTACTTAGTGTCATGTCTTATAAAGGCTAGTGGGTCACATATTGAATCTTGAAATAAGTCTTGGTTGGACTCTTCCCCTTGGTCAGTTTGGATGCTTTCCAGGTTTAGGTTATGGTTCTGGATAGTTTGGATAAAACTGGTGCAAGAGACTGAGATGTGGTCTCTTGTGGTAAAAAGGAAGGATTAAGCTGGATTTTGCGGAAAAGGTTTGGTGTTTGATCTTTGACCTACGAGGGACGAGGCTTTTGGATTTGTTGCGAGGATGTTGGCATTTTGGATTTGGCGAGTGGTGGTGTGCCAAATGGTGAAGTAGTTATCTTTCCCTTGATCTTGGGTTTGGTTTTTGATTTGGGAGGTGAGATGGTTTTGGTAGGTTCTCGGCTTTTGAGGAGAATGGTTTTCACAAAAGACATAGAGTTCTTAGATTCCTTGGCCTTTCAGATTTTTATCTTCTTAGACCCTGAGATCTTTTCCTCGCCTTGTCCCTTGCGTTTTATAGAGATGCCTATTTCTTCCACCTCTTCTACTTCTTCTTCTTCTTCTTATGCTTTCACAGACTTGTTAGCTTTTGTCTTGCTTGCTTCTTTAGTCTTTAGGCATTTGCTTGTCGCCTTGTTTTTTTAGATAGCAATAATGTGGCTATGAGTTGGTGCGTAGCATATGCCATTCTTTACGCATACAATTTATGAGGATTTCTCTAACTTTGGGCATGTCTTTATGAAGGTTGTTCTACCAGGTGTGGAAAGGGTTTGGCTCTTCGCAGATGCTTTACCCAGGTCTCTATGTGCTCATAAATGATTTTGCCCATATCCACTAATATCTTCTTCATTATACAATAGAGAAGCATTATTCTTTCCAGCAAGATGGTGTTGTCATGGCGTGTTGGTATGATCTTCTTTTTCATGAACACCAACTATACACTTGCTGTGGTGTTCAATTTATAAGAGAAGAGTCGAAACTTTTCAGTTAAAGTGATGTCTCATTGGGTTCTTGGGCAAGGAACCCTTTCTAATGCGTCTTTCTTATTGCGGTCAAATGGCTCTTTAAAAATTATATGTCCCACCACGATTTGTTTCAGTTTGTACAATGTGTTGATTCCTGTAGACTCATAATTCACCTTCTTCTCCTTTACTAAGGTGTAATGCTTATCCCTGTTAATATATAACCCTTGTAGAACAAGTTCAGTAAGCCAAGTCTTATTGCCATCACTCCTTTGAAAAATTGTGTCCATCCTAGTGCCTTCATGGGTGATGCGAGGAATGGCAATAGTTGACCCTTAAATGATTAAAAAGCCTCTTCTCTACCATAAAATGTTTGCTAAGGTTGTCCACGATAGAGGTTTCTTCTTGCTCAATTTCTAGGCTCTCTTCTTCTTACCGATCCTTCTTTTCTTTCTTCTTTTATGGCCTTTCGGTGTCCTGCTGTTCCAAATCTTTTCTTTTGTTACTACGTTCGTCTTCTTCGAAGGTGTCACCATTACTTCTTCCTCTTATGTCTCCCCCATCTCTCGTTCAAACTCCTCACAATATTCTTTTATTGTTTTCTTCGCGTTGCCCTTTTCTGTGGAGAGGGCCACTTCTTCTACTTTGTTGAAGAGCTCTTCCTGTTCCTTCAACTTATTTTCTTTCTTCTCTTTGGCCATGGCCTTAACGCCTTGGATCTTTACTTTTATCTCTAGCAAGCGTGTTCAGCTAAGTGATGGCTCTGACATGACGTTTAAGTTTTCAAAGTGTATCACAATCATTTCTATTAAATTTGAATTTTTAAAAGATTTGAAACGATTGAAATTTTCTAAAACCCTAATCATTATGAATGAAACCCTTAGCTGAACACGCTTTGCGAGAAGACCAATCGCCTAATACTTTTTGGGACGAACTCATCTCGTAAGGTAGCTTCATCACCTAAAACCTTATTTAACTTGCCTAATGGTTACACGAGATAACTTGCGTTCCCTAACTTGTTAAAAAATGCTAAAATAAAAACTAATATAACTACAACTATAAAATAATTTCAAGTATGAAAATAATGACAAGCATGCTATACAAAAATTGATTTATACAAAATTACGGATGCAAACTATAGTAAGGATAGGAAAAGTTTATGCGTTACAAAAGCATCCTCGCGTTTAGGTTCTTTGGCAAGGAAGAATTGTGGTCTCATCGAGTAATGCTCCTACTTGTTGGTTTCAGACTCAATGTTGTATGCAATGTTCTGCATGTGTATCACTAATTCTACATGATGAGTCATTGGCTATGGTCATTGCATGCTAGATGCTCATTATGTATCTCATCTTCACGTAAATACTAAGTCCTCGTTGAGTATAAGTTTTTCTATTGCTTGACTAATTATAAGTGAAACAATAGGTTTTCTGGGTAATAAAAGATCGAACACAGAGAATTGATACCAAAGCTTAGTTCTAGAGTTCATTCTTCATTCGAGCGGTATAAAAGAATTATCTATATATACTGTGGAAAAGTGTAAGTTTAAACTATATCTACTTATCTACACTAAAGATTTTGTAAAAAAGGATTAGAACTAAGGTGAGATGGAATCATGAACTAACTTGATAAAGAAAGATTGAAGAAAGGTCTCTGCGTTATTAGACTATTAAGCTATGCGACAACTTTGATGTGATAAAACCCAGTTAACTAGCTTATGATTAAGGTGAGCACTTCTTAGTGTCTTAAGCGTCACACTTGCTTACCTCTCGAGATGCAAATGACTAAGCTGGATTAAGCGTGATACAACTAGAAGGTTTTACTTACAAAACTAGTTCTTCTCTTTTAAGGGTGACAACCTCTCAGTGCCAAATACCCAGATTTGTTTTCCTTTCGGAACACAAATGATGGAAGTTGTCTCGCTAAGATGGAGTTTGTCTTCAAACTCCTCCTTATGCGTGTTAGTCATGTTCTTGCTACTTGCCTTCTTTGGTAGTTGGCGATATACATTGGCTAGGTGATAACTATAGCTCAGCTAACGCGATAAGTATTATAAGCTAAGCTTTTTATCAAGAACTTATGACAGACATAAACTATAAATAAAACATTGGTTGATGAATAGTAAATAGATGATGGATTGAAAAGGCATGAACATGCAATATATTAAAGAATATAGGCTCTAGACCATTGTACACTATGAACAAATACATTGCAAAGGAATACAAAAATGGAAAGTACATAAATGAATATTACAAGTTAGGAGAAATGGAAAATGGACTTTGCTCTACTCGAACCTTTAGCTTTCACCTACAAACTGACTGGAGAAGAGGAAGAAAGACATTTATAGATAGGGGAAATGCTACTAATTTTTGCCTCTCTCTAGGGTTTGGCCCATTCAGGCCAGATGTCATGAATGGTGGAAAATTAGGCTCTTTATAGATAGCTTTCGGTGGGAAACTTCTATTATTTTGAGCATGTCATCATCGAATGTAGTCTTTGTCAAATCACATCAACTCTAACTACTATTCTTTTCTTCTAGTGAACCTTCCTAATGTGTTGATGTGGATCTCGCCTAGAAACTGTACTTGCTCGGCAAGGGCTTCTCACGTAGTCTTTGCACGAGTTCCTCTATGATTCACCAGTTTACTCTGTTATTGATAATCCATGTAGCATGAAGCACTCGCCTATGCCATACAACATGTTCTGTGCACAAGGACACACGTGTTGCGTAAGGCACAAGACCATGATCCATGCAACGCACAATTGTGAGGTTAGCATGCGCCAACCCCTACCGTCGTGCCAATGCGCACTAGCATGCCTAAATGGGTAATTTTAGGTCATTTTGCTATTTTTCTGGTTTTGATCAAACTTTGGATGCTTTCATGAGCAAGAAATTTATTATGACTTAAATATGAATTTTTTAGGTCAAGGAGAATTTGAAGAAAAATTTTAAGCTAAGGGACGAACCAAGTATTGTGAGTGACAATATTGATTTCCAAATTGATTTCTAAAGCTTGATTTAAAAGCTAATGTTTAAAGCATGTTTTGAAAAGTATATTGAGTTTATTGATTTCTATTGAAATGTGCAAATTTTGAATGTTTAATTATTTATAAGCTGAGCTTATGATTTAAGTAACACATGATTTTAAACTGATTTTCAAAGTCTATGTTATGCAAAAAAATATGTTTATGAATATGTTCATAAACATATTTTAATCATGGGCTTGAATGTTCAAAGAGTACTATCTATATGTAAACTCCGCTATTGGTGGAAAAGCTGACGAGCCTATGGTTTACAATCCATCAGGGAAGGGATACTTGTATGCCTATAAGGAGATCCATCTTTGGATGACGAGATGTTTTTCCACCTAGTACGTTTACTGATGATGGGCTGATTTGACGCCTAGTTTGTCTTATAACGATGAGGTGTTAGTACTGCCTTCGTTATGGATTCCGTGATTTATGAAAGATTATGAAATGTTTAATGTTTACAAGTACTATGTTTATGAAATGATTTCCTACAGCTTGAATGATTCATTAAGCCAAAGTTTAATACTAATCAATCTACGAAAACATGTTTTATAAAATCGTCACTGATTAAGTCTTTTGACTTAACCTTTCAAATGTTTTTTCACTTTTTAAGTATAGTTTGTGTGATATCAAGTGTTGAGCTTGCTGCTGTATGGCGAATCATTTTAGTGTTTAATAAGAAATTATTGAGGTCTATTATGGACTTTTTAAGATAGTGTTTAGGGTGAGCATGACTATCGACCTTTATGGTAGAGATGATTTTAGGTAAGATTACAGTCCCAACCCCCTTGTACTTAAAACTAGCCTCTGCAGGATGATTAAAAACTACTTCCCTGTGGGAATAGTCTATACTTGCATGGTTAGTAGATAACCAAACCATGCCTAGAATTACATCAAAATCTCACATGTCTAGAACTAACAAAGTTACATTTAAAACATGGTTTGCTTTTTCTATCTAACATGCCTTTATCTTTTCTTTTGATAACATTAGCTCTACAGAAGGAAGCAAACACTAATAACATATAACTTAGAGGCTTTACTTCTAGACATATATGATGAACAAAGACTGAGGATATAAAAGAATGTGAAGACCTAGAGTCAAACTATACTAGTGCAAAGTGTCCCAAGATTGTGAGTGTACATGTCACCACTGTGTCAGGCTTTTTGGCCTCTTGTTGATTAGTGGAAAAAACTCTCCCCTACTGTGATGTGAAATCTTGGTTCAGAAAAGCCTCAAACGATTTCTAAGGGCATCAATCAGCAATGTGCCTTACTTGCTTACTTTTGTAGTGAACTTCCCTTTCGACCAGACAACGACCTAAATGAGGTTTCCCACTGTTACGCCCTACCTCAAATATCACTTCACGAGACCAGATGGGAATGTGGTGCCTAGACATCCATTGCACCTTTTCGTGAGATGACGTACTAAACGCCTAGCAAACAGAACAACTTCTATTCTCATTTCTTTGCAAAGCCCTTTTCTCTTACCTTTTGAGACATTCACAACTTTTTGCAATGAAAAACAACTCTTTAAACTTAGCCTCACTGCCCAGCCCTTAATGCTGAACTTAAACAACTTATAGGAGATATGCACAAGGATAAATATCGCAGAAATAATGACAAATCAAACTGCCTCTCTTTATTAACTTAACATTTTTACAATGTTCCACATAACTTAAACTTTTTCTCTATAACAAGACTTAAAAAATAACCCTACAGCCTAACATCACTTTTTCAACTTTGTGCTGGCTTCACTTGTCACATTGTGTAGCAATGCATTGTTCTCTTTTTACGACAAAGATGCAACTCTCTGCACTGTAGCGGGAGGGGCTTGGTGGAACTCTCTTGACACTGGCACTCAACCCCGTCTCTAGTTACCGCCCTTTTCCCTTCTTTTCCCCTTTAATTGCCTTCTCGAGGCAGGCACTCCCTCGTTCTACCCATGGGGATAGTTGAGCTGACCATACGAAAGAGCTCTTCCAATCGGTCACCTGGACCCTTGTCAACTCAAAGACTTTGCAATAGCTCTCAAGCTCACAACTTGACAATGGAAGTAGACAAGAGAGATCGCTCGAGCTTAATTAGAAAAAGCCTTGAGGCCTATGAAGAAGTGGGCAAAAGCACATTGAGATATGAAGTTTTTTCTTTCTCTTCTTTCCCTCGTTTGCCCTGCCACCTCGAATTGAACGACTAATAACTTATAGAAATACAAGTTATAATAGCCTTTTAGATATAATAATAAGGCCAAAACACATAGTAATTGTGTCAAAACATGTAGCTTATGTTGTAAATTCATAAATATTTAGAAATACACTTCACATAAGTCTCCATGTTTGTTTTACCGTGATTTTATTGTCTTAGCATAAGATATGAATAAAAGAAAAAGCTAGTGAATTATAGATGAATTCATGCAAAGACTACATGAGAAAACCTTGCCCAACAAGTATAATTTCTAGGCGAGATGCACATCAATACATGAGAAAAGGTTCACTAAAAGACAAAAGTAGTAGATGGAGTTGATGTGACTTAATAATGGTTGCTTCCAGTGTTGACATGTTCAGACGAATAGAAGTTTTTTGTCGGACGTTGCCTATAAGAGGACTGTACTCTTACCAAGTCAAAAGGAGAGTGACGTATGAATGGACCACAAAAAGAAATAGTGCTTCAATGAGCCAAACCCTAGAGAGTGGTGGAAAGGAGTAGCCTTTCCATCGTCTGTAATAATATTTCTTCCTCTTCTTTGATCATTTTGTAGGTAAAAGCTTAAGGTTTGAGTAGAGAAGAGTCTATCCCCCATTTTTCCTAACTTGTAATGTCATTTTTATTCTTTCCATTTTTGTATTTCTTTGCAATGTATTTGTTCATATTGTATAGTGGCTAAAGGCCTACATTGAATTTTTATACCTCTTCAATCCATCACATCTTTACTATTCATTTGTCAATGTGTTATTTGTAGTTTGGGTCTGTGATAAGTTCTTGATAAGAAGCTTAGCTCATAACTCTTATCGTGTTACCTGAGTTATATTCATCACTTGACCAATGTTTATAGCTAACTACCCTAGAGGGAAAGTAGCAAGAATATGGCTAACACATGCAAGGAGGAGTTTGGAGACAAACTTCATATTAGTGAGATAACTTCTATCATTTGTGTCCTGAAAGGAGAACAGTGGTGGGTTTTTGGCGCTGAGAGGTTGTCACCCATAAAAGAGAAACTCTATAAGTTTTATAGGTGAAATCTTCTAGATATACCTTGCTTAACCAAGCTCAGTCATTTGCATCCAGAAAGGTGAGCAAGTGTGGCATTTAAAGACATCGAGAGACGCTCACCTTAATCATAAGATAATTAACTAAGTAATATCGCATCAAGGCTATTTCATAGCTTAATTGCCTAGTAGTGCAATGACCTTCCTTCAATCTTTCTTTAACAAGTTAGTTCAAACCTCCATTTCGTCTCTATTCTAATTTTTCTTTACAGATTCTCTAGTGTAGATAAGTAGATATAGTATAAACTACACTTTACCACACTATATAGAATGTTCTTTTATACCACCCAAATGAAGAGTAAACCCTAGAGCTTAGACTTTGATATCAATTCCCTATGTTCGACCCTTGATTACTCACGAAACCTATTATTTCGCTTACACTTGGGCAAGCAATAAGAAAAGTTATACTCAATGTGAGAAGTAAAAAACCACAAATTGAAGTCAAAATTTCCACTATAATCTTTAATAGGTACAACAAAATTCTCCCTAGTCACAACTAGAGGCAAATATCTCGAGAATAATAATCCCGACAACAAATGACAATAACAATGAAGGAAAAATACAAAGATCTCACAATATGTAGTAGCCAACTATCCACTAGAATCTGACTATATATAGCTCCAAATGAAATCTCCACCGTTCAGAATGAAGACCCTCGTGTCAAGAATACACTGTCAAAATTTTATCACGATTGCCCACATATCAATCCCGAAATGGTTGAAGAATGAACTATATGATACTTACTTTTTCTATTTTCTCTCAGTATTTGCCATCACTCGGTCCTGGTTAATGTGCATAATAAAAACTTAACCTAAAAAGAATTGTGGGGCTCAAATGAAATAAAGCCCATCGGACATGAGGTTCAATTTTATAAATTAAATGAAAATTATGATATTCTACCTACGTTGATGGACCTTGATTGATGAATTTGCAAAAATGGTAGTCTTTTAAGGGTATAAACCCAAACCAAATTGCACTAATGTGATTGAAAATCCAAAATACGTACATAGCCCATGGTTAAAGATATACAAAACACTACACCACATGGCTTTTCTTCCTTCTACATAATTTCTTTTTGGGCTGACAAGAAGAATGACAAATTATATGTTTTACTTTGGCAAAATAGCAATTTCTTACGGTGCACAAATACATTGTAACTAACAAAATGATATTCATTCTATCAAAGGGTAAAATCAGTTCAAAAATTATAAAAAAATATATATCTTTTGCGATTTTTCTAAAAATCAAATTATTTTTTATGTTTGCTATTTTCCAAAATGCACTCGATTATTTTACCATTCTCACATATTTCTCTTTCCTTTTCTTCTTATGTCATTTTACTAAGCACACCCACTGTATATAGCTACTTCAAACTTCTTTAACTTCGACATTCATATTAATATCTATAACAAAGACATAATGCCATCAATTTTCACAATAATTTCCTATTTATACGGATGGTTCTTTGTCATTTGATTACTTTTTTTTATTATCTCCTATTTTACGTTATTCACTAAAAAAATTCTAATTGTGATTTGATCGTCATTTGGTTTCCACTTGTGATTCTTTTCGTTTTATTTTGCCAATTACTGAGTAGTTTATGAATACTATTTGATTACCTTCTATCTTTTGTCAATTACCATGTAGTTTTTTATTGTCATCTAATTATCAAATAATTTCCTTTCACTTTTTGTTAATTTGTAAAGAGTTTCTTAACAGTGTCTTATTATCATCTTACTGATTACCTTACATTTCTTTACCAATTACTAAGAAATGTTATATATTGTTGATATACTTTGTAACAAGACATTTAAAAGAAATCAACTATCAATCGTAGGGCAATTACTTAGTATCAAATAACAAATCAATTAGATGAAAATCAAATAAAAGTCACTAATGGTGTTTCGACAGGACAAGACCCCTGACTGACATCTTATCTTTTTGGAATCATTATTTTGTAAAAGAAAATTTTAATTAAAATTTAAATTTTAGTGGGACAGGACCCCCACTAAATAAATAATAAAGCAATAAAGATAGATTAGATATGTCTGTTGGTTATATTTGTCTTCAAAGGTGATTTTGTTAGAGAAGATGATGACATCACCCGATTGTCTTCTTCATAGCATGGAATAAAACTCTCTGAAATACTAACTTCTTACCCTGTAGCATTCATGCTCCCATCCAGGTCTTACTTCGGCTTCCCACCTGCTGCCAAGAGAGCGGCCCGTTACAAGACTCGAAGTTACTCTTTCAAGAGTTCTCCCAGAAATAATCCCAACGGAGTTGTTCCTTTACGCTGACTGTGTCGCTCGAGATTGGTGAGACCTCTTTAGAAGTGTATCATCTCCGTCATGGATTTTTTTCTTTCAAATGCTCTCCAAATACAAAACTAAGAACAGTAGACTGCTAAAGCGATGATAAGATCGAAATACAATGAACTTATCTAAATAAATGCAAAATTTTAAACAAATTAATTTACATAATTTTACAATACAATTGAAAATTAAATTAAACACTTGAGAACCTCAATTTTGGATTAATATGGTTGAGTATCCAAAAATGGGTCGTTGATGTCATAGTCGTCGAAAGGATCGTAATTGTCGACTACTTCATTGTTGTTGACTGAGGCCGGAGAGGTTTCTTTTGCCAAGATTGTATCTTCATCGTCGGAGAGATTTACTATGATGTTGTTGACAATGGAATTAAACTCTTGTTGTGAGCTTGTTCCTGTGAGAGTTGACATGACCGCATTCTTCGTTAAGAGGAAGGCTTCATCTTCCTGTCTGGTCATGTCTTGAAGATGAACATTGGCTTTGAACCAATCTTTCATTTTATTGACTTCTAGGTGAGAGTAATTGAACTTTTCCCACCATTTGATTCTGAGCGATTTGCTCAAAGCTTTGAAGTTCCCTGAAGATCCTATTAATTTTTGTATTTTAGTATTAATTTTGAATTGTGAGATTACAATATATATTAAATAATGATTTATTTTAAACAAAGATTTCTATGAAAAATGCTACAAGATGTGATTGTTTTATAGTTTATATTAAGAAAGATTTATCTTTGAAGCTATTAATATTTTTTAAACATTTCTTAGTGTATGTTTACTATATAGTGTCTCTAATGCATGTGTTCACCCGTAATTTCGACGATGTCATTTTTTTTTCTCTAACACTTAAATTGCAAGGTGTTCGGCTAAGCTAGTTGGCCCAAAGCTCAATGAACTGATTTTTCTCTTTAAGTTAGAACCCAATATCTTGAATTAAGATCAAGACGTGGACTTATTGACTTTACCTTCAACAATTCTAAACTACTGTTTGTACAAATAATCAAAATATTACTGCTGTTCATCATTCACTCATCTCATTGATAAGCTATTTATTTATTTTAAAAGAAAACTTTTATTTGGTTGTAGAAAAAACAATGAAAAGAATGATACTGATAAGAGATGCCTACATTTATACTTATTTAAATTATGGTTTATGTACATTAGGAGAGAGAAGCGAAATTCTCAAGAATACAAATTTGTTCTTTTTGTCTACCACAACAATCATAATAATAATAAAAGTCTTTTTTTTATAGGACAATTTTAAAAGTCATTTTCTGCCATTAATGAACGGTTCCATTTGATTATTTAAAAAAGCAAAAGGGGAGGTGCCCAAGAAATAATTATTTAATTGATTACTTAAAAAGACCTCCAACAGTGATTTAAAAACAAATATGAAATATAAAAAATAATCAAATAAAAACCAATAATATAAAATAGTAGGAAGAAAAACGGTGGGTCAAAATTATTAATTTTGAAAATAAAAATAATTGGATTGGATTTTAAATAAAAACACTAAATTGGATTTTAGAAAACAACTTCATTGTAAAATTGGATTTTAGTATGAAATTATATAAGTGGTATAAAAATAGTTGGATTTTAAAAATAAAAACACTGAATTGGATTTTAGAAAACAACTTCCTATCTTATGGTTTGTGAAACATATTTTGTTCATAATTACATAATAATAAAATTATTAGGGGGAGATGGTGGAAACTTAGAGGTTATTTAGGTTTGGTTTAGTAAATCATTCATTTTTTTGTTTTGAATTTTATGAATGTGTTTGATAATTAATTAACTTTTTTGTTTTTAAAACAAAAAGATTGTTTCCTAAATTATGAAAGAAAAAAAACTAAAATTGAAAAAGAAAACTTCTGTTCTAAATCAGTTACCAAATATGGCTTTTGTTTTAGTAAACAAAAAATTGGAGACAAAGAAAAAATAAAATTGGTTTTTTAATTAAAAAAATAACAATAAAGACAAAAATTAAAAAACTTAAAAGTAAAGACAAAAAAATAAAAAAAATTGAAATGGCTACTAAATGAGACCCTGAACTCGTATATATATTTGTATATAAGATTGGTTGAGGACTTCAACTTTCCTCCATCTAGGGGATATTGGATTTGAGAAAGAAAACATATACCATCTAAATTGGAAGGAAGCAACTCGATACTTTGGACAAGTGTATTTAATTTTATGAAAGTTATTTTAAATGAGAATGGTTGACAATATTTGCAAATATTGTGCAATGTCACAACCTATATAAATGATATACGGTATTTTGAGATATGAAGAACATATGGAGAGAATAATTTGGTGCAAGAGATAGTGGTAGCTTTCCATTGATGTTTGATATTGATACAATCTTCAAATTTAAAGAAAAGTGGAATGATAAAATCTTAAACTATGGACTCATACTGTGAATGATTTCCCCTTAACAAACAAATTCTAGAACAATACAATTAAACTAGGCATTAACATAATGGGCCGAGAGATTACATAAAGAGGAAAGATAAGTGATGAGTCTCAATGGAAAAGTTGTAACCCGCTCTGCAAACCAATGCCAACTGCATCAACAACAATTAATTTGTTTTTAAGTTTGTGAAAGCTTTAGCAGACAGTGATTTTGTAAGCACATCAGTTATTTGTTTAGATGCTGGAAGGTGCCATCCAAGTAAATGTCAAGCCCAACATGTTTTGTCTTGGAGTGTAGTATGAGATTAGCACTTAAAGTACTACACTTAGATTATCACACTACAAAATAGGACAATGAGATAAATCTATACACAAATCATATAAAAGAGAATGAATACATACCAGTTCTATGGCAAGATGACAAGATTTAGTACAAGACCTAGAAATACTAGATTATTTTTTTAACCTTATGAAACTAAGTTATCACCAAAATAAACACAGAATTCCAAAGTTGATTTTCTATCATCAAGATCAGATGCTCAATTCGCATCAGAAAAGCCAACTAGAGATAAATTGTCAAAGCCCCTAAACCATAACCCATGAAATAGTACACCTTTGAGGTATCTTAAAATTTGTTTCTCTTAAAATGTGTTTTACAAGCTGTCAGTGTACAAGTTTTGAAGAATGCATAAATTTGTAGGTTTTATTGACACTATAAGAAATTTTAGGGAAAAAATACATCCATGGTGCAAATTAGGGAAAAAAAAATACCCACATTTTCTCTTAATTTTATTTCAGAACTTGAAAAAACAACCACACGATTTGGTCTTGATACCAATTAAAGAAATGGAATTCCTATAGCGGAAGCGTATGAATGTGTGCAAATGGAATACAATTTGAAAAACAAAAAGAATTTAGAGAAAACAAAAGAAAGCCTAAATATGTTTGGAGGAAAAATAAAAAATAAAAAGAAACTAAATCTCCCAAAAACTCCTTGAATCTCGCAAGAACACCAAGAACAAGTGAAAATCAACAAAGATGTGGGTAGTGATTTGGTTTAGTGAAGGAAAAAACTTTTTTGTGAGAGATTTTTTTAAAAAAAAACAAAGAGATCCCCAAAACACTAAAGAATAGACAATGTGTATCTTAACCATTTTCCAGACAGATGAAGGAGAAGTTATTAAATAACTTTCTCCCTCTCCCGAGAGAATAACTCCCAAGGGAGTTATTATATATATATTAATTAAAATAAAAACTTATATATATTTAAACCATATTATTCTCATACAATATAAACAGTACGGATAAATCACCTGGACCTTTGTTTGATTGTCCGAAGGCTAGGCACTCGGTTGATTACGAAAAGTTCTACTTCGGTTTAAACTATATGGATGGTCCTACTCCTTTATGAATAGTTCTTCGGGTAAACCCTGCGGACTCCGGACTACTTCTTGAAATTACGGAAAGTCCTACTCCTTTATGGATGGTACTTTAGAAAGTCATATATAATATAACAAACGATTTAGATTTCTCAAATGCCTTATTGTTTTAATATAAATCAAATCCATATTAATTTTAACCTATAATTTATTTATGAATCTTATTCATATTATTATTTGAATCATATTCAAATATTAACTTCTTTCATAAAAACTTTATATTATAATATATCAAATATATTATATTAATTGTATTATATAGAATTTATTCTCTTTAATCAATTTGAACAATTCAAATTTAAACCAATTATCTCCATTCATTAACTATTAGTCATTTCATTACAGACTAACAATTGCACTCTTCTTACTATAGATATATTTTTTGTGTCCATTACATATAACCAATCAACAATGCAATGACCCTTCACAAATTGCTCGTAAGTACAGCTAGGTCAAAAATGATCATTTTACCTCTGCAATTACATCTAACTACTTAAGTACCTCTGATTTCTCTAATGAACAATAAGTTATAATCCCACTATAACTGAACTCCTCTCGGATCAAAAGATGGTGTGATGCCACATTGTTCAAGCCTTGAAATTCGCCCTTAAGAGAACAATTTCTCTACTTACTCTATCTACAGAGAAAAAGTGAATTCCTTTTTGTGTAGTTTTGTTCCCAGCTCCCTAATCAGATGAATCCCCAAAATGGTAGGCATATTGAATCGATGACATAGGCCACTCTCACTCATTCAAATCAAAGGACCGCATTCACAGGCAGAAGTTCACAACTCACTCAGGATTCAGGTCATGTTATCTATGGCCATCCTGGTAAAATGTGGTCTTAACTAGTAGCAGAGTTAATAAGAGAGACTATTTCATTTCATGGTCTGATCTTATACAAACTCTTCGTATAGAATATCTCTGCTCTAAATATTTCGACATAAATGATTAGGATCAAATTATTTGTAGCACTTAATTTAGTATAAGCCTAGGGGGGGCTCGAGCCCCCTTCAACTTTATCGTCTTTATATAATATGTATAAAGAAAACTATTTAATATTTAATATTTGTAGATAGCTTAGTAGTTATTGTGCTTATTGGCCCTCCTTCCAATTCGAGTTCAAGTCTTACTTGTGTATAGGATACAAAACATAACCTTGAATGTTACTTTATTGGTTCTGTGGGTTAATACAACTAAATGTCAAATAAAATAAAATATTTTATTTTATTAGATAAAATGCTTGTATAATACAATTACAAACTACAAGACCATGAGATTTAAGACATCAACACCGACATTATTGACACTATAAGAAATTTCAAGATGTGTGAGTGTAGCATACTATATGTGTGTCATTAAAGGACTCTCCCTGATGGACAGATAATAAAGGGCCACTTACCATTGGAGCTGCAATTGGCTTTGTTGCATACATTTTTGTTCGATGTAATATATCGGTCATATATTTAGATTGTGATGAAACAAAGCTCGACTGGTAGGATAGGAAACCTTAACTCCAAGAAAGTAGCTAAACTTTTCCAGATCTTTGAGAGCAAACTTGTTATTTAGAGATTGAATTAGAGCATCCACGCCTTTGCTAGAGTTTCCCATAATAATCAAATCATCAATAACATAAATCAAAACATAGCAACAAACAACAAGAGTTATACGAATTAAAAGAGAGAAACTTTTGGAAGGCATAAAAGGCGTTAGATTTAGATTGTAAAAAATAAATCCATGTATATCTACTGTATGCATCAACAAACCGGTTGTCTATTGATGATCATATCTTATACATACTAACGTGGTTATACTGTAAACTATTATATGGGTATCTGACTATCACAAATAGAAAGTAAAATCATAGTGTAGAAATAAAATATAATTTAAACGATTATTTGGGTCATTATTATTTGAGAGTTATTAGTAGAGAAATTATTGTAAAGGATAAACGGTTGAAAATATCTACAAAATATAGCAAAATTTCAGATTCTATCAATCATAAACACAACATTGATAAAAAGACTCCCATCAATGTGTATTAATATCTATCATTGACATAATATAAAATTTTATTATATTTTATAAATATTTTAGTTATTTGCTATATTTGAAAATGCTCACATATTATATTTAATTAATTAATTAATTTAATAGGGGATTTTGTGGGCTTAATTAAAGTGAAAAATGTGGAAAAAAATAACACTTTTTTTTTCTTATTCCAATTGTGTTGCGTTCACACTCTCTATATTTTTAATTAATTGCGTAAATGTCACTCTCTCGTTGGTCCTCTTCTTACGTTGTTTAGTGTTCAATCATTTTGTACTATAAAATCTATTCACATTTTTTTTTTCTTATCCATTATATACTTTAAATTAAAATAGCAAAGTGTCCTAAACTAATTTCTCATTTATTTAATTTTATACTTAAAAAAAATTCCATTATCAATGAATCGATATTTCAATCGTGTGAGTCTAAAAAACAACGAATACTACTAATGTAAATATATTGGGATTGATAAATATTTTGATTTTATCTAAATGTAACTTTTTGTGTGTTCATAATTAACTTTTTTATAAATATTCATCGACATCAATTTCGTTAAAAACATGATAAATATAAGAACTAAAATGATAATTAACATCATCTTCTCTTATTCCATCTTTGTAATTATTATATTTAAAAAAATAATTCTTTGAAGCTTAATAACTAAAATAAATATGTTTTAAATTTCAAATACTAAAATAGAATAAAATCAAAAGATAAATGACCAAATTAGACCTTTTAAAAGTTTAGAGTGAAACATAAAAGCCATTAAAGCATCTAATAATTTGACCATAAAAATTCTGTCCATTTTGATAGAAAGCGAAATATTGTACAAAATGTTTCTGAGTACAAAATGAGAGAAGAAATTAATACTTAAAATTTGTATGAAAACTATTTAATATTTGACCATATTCTAGATAAACAATTTTAACTTTTTTAATTTAAATATAAACCATTTTAGATTTCTTTATGATTACCTTCACGATAACATAAAAGTTAGGGACTAAATATTAATGTTATTTTGTTTGTAAGTTAAATTAACATTCAATTTTTATGTTTATATAGTGGATCAAACTCTAAAAATGTTAAATAGGTTTATAATTTGTGAGTAATAGAGCTTTCAATATTATAACCCTAATTTTTTGAAAACAAGAAATGTCTAGTTGATCAAATTACTTATAGATTTACTTGCCAGTTAATCCATAAACAAGTAAAAACTAAAATTTAGCAAAACAACAAAGAGGAGGAAAAAAATATTGGTAATGTCAATATTATGAAAGATATCAATATCTCAATTTACAAAATACTAATAAAAAAATATTAAAAAGTGTTGATGTTTATAGATAATTATTTTGGTATTTTTTGTGTTAACAAACTTTTTGGAAAATAATTCTAATTTAAATCATAGTTTGAAATTTTATATACAAATCATTGTAATGGTTAGAGGCACTAATAATAACTGACAATAAATTATGGGGATTTTTAAAAGTAGAAGAATTTGCAAACTATTTATAGTCTGTAGCAAAATTTTAACCTAAATCTAAAATAAATAACTAAAATTTTAATTCAAGTCCAATGCATTTTATTTCCTTCTATTTTCTTGTATTTATGTAAATTCTTCCTGAAAATATTGTTAAATATTTTATTTTAGAAAATTTTGCATAATTATATTTGGCAATATTGTATAATTTATAATACATTACCTACATTAATATATCATGAGCAATTTGACAAAAATGGCAAAATATTTTATCTTTAGTTGATGGATTTGGGTTGAAGCGTGAATATTTTGTTTTTGTTAGAATATTTGTGGGTCGTCATTCAAAAGTTAATATGAATATTTTATTTGTTCAGTTCTTTTAAGGAAAGTTTGTGAAGAATATTAGGATGGAAAAAAGATTTTATTTTGTTTTTTTTAAAAGATTATTTCATTTTTTTATTGAAGATTTGTTATTGAGTTTATATTGTGCATGTATTGACATTATTTAAGGTGCTTCATTATGTAAAAATGGAGAGAAACGTGTCACTGCGCAAGAGGAAGAAAGTTTTGTGAGGGACAATTTCACGTTTAAATTATTCATAAGATCCAAAAGCATGTAAGTCCCTTCTAAATGTTGTGATTTGTTACTGATACTTGTGTCAACTATTGTTTAGCTTGAGTTTGCAATATCCGAAGTTCAAGCTTCTGTAATATGATGATTTGAAAAGAATTTTTGTTTACGTCTTGATGAATGACTTGATTCAAGAGGAATTCCTCTAGTACACTACCTTAATCAGTTGATTGATGAGAAACTTGATTAAGGAAGAGATTTTAGTTAGTCAAATCTATCTTTGAATAAGTTTAGTGATAGAGTTACTTTTTGTAATGATGTATCACTGATAGTATCAAGTGAAGATTAGTACTGTTAAACTCTGTACGAAAAATCATAAATAATAAGTTGATTATGATTTATATATCAAAGAAATAAAATCTCTAATCTCGGGTCAAGGACCCTCAAACGTAGATGATGTGTCATTGAATTGGGTTAACAATGTTTGGTGATTATGTTTATCTGTTTCTCGTTATTCTTAAAAAAAGATCTATATAATATATATTTTAATTATAAGAAAAAGATTGAGACATGATATATTATGGTTTTAGATGTTGTTATATTTTATTTGACATAATTATGCACTCTAAAATTGTATTGTATTTGTTAGACTCTGAACATTAACTTATTTCTTAGTTCATGTATTTTTATTAAATTTTAAAATAAGGATCTGACAGCTACCTTTTTATGAGGAGCAGTTAAAAAAACGATTATTTTTATAAAATAGAATACAAGGAGAAAATAACATCATGAAAATATATATACTAAAATTGAACAAACCATATTTGATACAACGGAGTAATTCCATCAAGTCATGGGGTAGAAATTGCAAAAAGGTGAAAATCATAGTACTTTACTGCAACGACAATAATATTACTTGTGGCAAGAGGGACATTGTGTTGATCGAATCGGACCCAAAACATTCACGATTCCAGTTGATTTATTGGTCCCATCT
>JBBPDI010000029.1:15841216-15855519 GCA_037974545.1 Cucumis variabilis | reverse complement strand
ATGAAAGAGGAGTAGCCTTATTGAGTTTCTTCTTCATAGCTTTCCTCGCCTTAGCCCCCATTGAACTAAAACAAACAGACAAACAAACAAACAACCAAGAACTTAGGGAAAAGGAATATTTCAGGAAATTCAAAGGGGGAAGGTAATGGTTTGCTTGTACGAATTCAGAAATTGAAAGTAGGTGGTGGGGTATCGTAGTTGAGAATTAGGGTTTGGAGAGAACTGACCTGAAAGAGGAGAAGAAGGAAGAAGGAAGAAAGCAGAGGAGTTGGGCGGCGGCGGAGGAATGAGAGAGCTCAAGAGAATGGAGGCTACGTAGTGCGTAGGTCGAAGACGGGTTAAAACGCTGCGTTTTAGCCTGAGACTTAATCTTCGCCATTCATTTCAATTAAAGTTGAAAATGAACTTTTAACTCTAATAATTTTTATTAGCATTAAATTTAATTTTAAAAACAAATTAACAATTCTTTACATAAAAATTACTAAGATTCTTCCATAAACTTCAATAAAAATTAATTTCAAACCAATCCAACAAACTTGATAGTACAATAACCAAAATAGTATTTTAATCTTAAATCAAATTTTTTTATCAAGTATAAAAACAAAAACTTCTTAATCTTGGGTGTGTTTTTAATACAAATGGCCAATGAAGGTGGTAAACGAATTTGAAACACATGTTTCGTAGTAAAGGAATGGAATTTTCACAGCAAATTTAGAGAAAACATTTAAACATATTAGGAAAAGAAGAAAATAGAACCAACTTTGTAGAATTTCCCTATAATTCTTGAACCTCCCAAAAACACAGGAAACAAAATTTAGAGAAAACATTTAAACATACTTAGGAAAAGAAGAAAATAGAACCAACTTTGTAGAATTTCTCAATAATTCTTGAACCTCCCCAAAACACGAAAAGTTCCTTATCATCCTCAAGATAAAAATCAAGAGAGTTTGTGGGGCTTCTATTTTTGGTTTTGTTAAATGGATATTTTGTTAAAGAGATTCCTATTTGGAACAAATAGATTGTAAAAAACAGATAAGAGATAACACTCCAAAGAACTTGTTAATATTTGTATCTTAACTATATATCTTAAGAGATGGAGGGAAAGTTATCAAAATAACTTCCTCTCTCTCCATTACATAGAATAACTTCCATATTTAAAATTATATTAATATAAAATTAATATAAATTTAAACTATATTATATCTCATATAATATTAATTTTATATTATATTATATATAATAGAACCAATGGTTTAGATCTTCTCATATGATTTATAGTTCTAATATGAATAAATTCATATTAATTTTAATCTATAGTTTATTTATGAATCTTATTCATATTATTTTTTTTAAAGGTATTATAATAAATGCTGGGGTGGGAATTTGAACTAAGCTCTTGTTGGTTATTATTATTATCATTTGAATCATATTCAAATATTAACTTCTCTTAAAAACTTTATATTATAATGTATCAAATACATTATATTAATTGTATCATATATAATTTATTCATTTTAATCAATTTGAACAATTCAAATTAAAACAAATAAATTTGATTCTCATTTATCCTTATTGAGCTAACAAGAGAACTTTATGGACTTACAAATTGAAACTCTAATAATGTGAAATTAATTAATTAAACTCTTTAATTAAATTAATCCATATTCATTAACTATCAGTCATTCCACTAAAGACTAATAGTTACACTCTTCTTACTGTAGATATATTTTTATGTCCATTAGATATAACCAATCAATAGTGCAATGATCATTCACAAATTGCTCGTAAGTACAACTAGGACAAAAATTACCATTTTGCCCCTGTTGTTACATCTAACTCCATAAGTGCCACTGATTCTTCTAATGAACAATAATTATAATCTCACTATAACTGAACTCCTCTTGGGCCAAGAGAGGGTGTGGCGCTACATTGTTCAAGCCCTGGAATCAGCCCTTAAGAGAGCAATTTCTGTACTTACTTTATCTATAAAGAATGAGTGAATTCCTTCTTATGTAGATGTGTTTTCAACTCCCTAATCAGACAAATTTCCAAAATGGTAAGCCTATTGAGTCGACGACATAGGCCACTCTACCCATACAAGTCAAAGGACTGCCTTTATAGGCAGGAGTTCATAACTCACTCAGGATTCAAGTCAAGTCACCTATGGTCATCCTGGTGAAATGTAGTCTCAATTAGTAACGATGTTAATAAGAGAGACTATTCATTTCATGGTTCGATCTTATACAAACTCTTTGTATAGACTACCCCTACTCTAATGTCTCGACATGAATGATTAGGATCAAATCATTTGTAGCACTTTAGAACAATTGTAACAACTACAAAGCATGTTGTATTCATAATGTTACCAGGATAAGGTATCGAGCCTTATCCATCTACTACATACCATTTAGGTTATCACTTAAACATGATCCATTTGTATGTCTCCATATATATGTTTAAGTTACAGAAGATAACCTTTGATGTTAGTTTATTGGTTTTGTGGGTTAATGCAACTAAATGTCAAATAAAATAAAACACTTTATTTTATTAGATAAATAAAATATTTGTATAATATATACAATTAGAAACTACAAGACCACAAGAATTTGGGCATCAACCCCCAACAATCTTCCACTTATCCTAAAGCTAGTGGGGTGTACAACATAAAAGTTAAAACACTACAATAGTACACGAAACAAGAAACTAGGGCATACAGTATGCACCTAGTAAATCTCCCACCTGCCCTAGACTAAATGTGGCATGTCACGTAGACCCAAGGTATCTAGGTGACTCTCAAACATCTTAGTTGTGAGGGACTTTGTAAACGAATCAATAACATTGTACCTCGAAGCTATCTATGTGACGATCGAGTCCCCTCGATGCATTATCTCTCAAATCAAGTGATACTTGCATTCAATATGCTTTCTAGGCTTGTAGCTTGTAGGCTCTCTAGAATTAGCCACAGCCCCACTGTTATCACAATCAAAAGTAATTGGCTTTGACATGTTTGGAATAATTTTCAAATCAGTCAATAATTTCCTAAGCCAGCTAGACAACCTCTTTGTTAGCTTCACAAGCTGCGACATACTCTACCTCTATGGTGGAGTCAATAATACATCCTTGCTTGATACTTCTCTGAACTACAGCTCCTCCATTGAGAGTGAACACTGAACCTGAAGTAGATTTCCTAGAATCTCTATCAGTTTAAAAGTCAGAGTCTGTATATCCTATAAGGATCAAATCCTTAGTACCATACACAAGCATGCAGTCCCTCGTTCTCCTAAGATACTTGAGAATAGTTTTAATGACTGTCCAGTGATCTAATCTTGGATTATATCGATATCTACTGACTATCCCCACCGTATAACAGATGTCAGGTCTAGTATATAACATCGCATACACCAAGCTGCCAACAACTGATGCATAGGGGATATGTCTTATTTCCTGAACCTCTTGTGGTGTCTTAGGACATTGTTCATTAGACAAAGTAACTCCATGCCTGAAAGGTGGTAAGCCTCTCTTGGAGTTTTACATCGAATATTTAACAACTATCTTGTCAATATATGATGCTCGAGATAAACTAGTGTTTTGTTTTTTTGATCTCTAAAGATCTGAATGCCTAGAACAAACTATGCCTCTTTCATATCTTTCATTTGAAATTGGGCCGCCAGCCATTATTTGATATCAGTTAGTACACCTATATCATTCCCAATGAGTAGGATATCATCTACATACAGAACTAAGAAAGCTACTGAATTGTTGATGATTCTCTTGTAGACACAAGCTTCATCAACGATTTGATCAAAGCCATAAGATTTTATTGCGGTATCAAATCTTATGTTCCAAGATCGAGAAGCTTGTTTCAATCTATAAATGGAACGATTAAGCTTGAAAACTTTTTGCTCTTGACCTGGAGTTATAATCCTTCTGGTTGTTGCATATAGATGGTCTCCTCAAGATTTCCATTCAAAAAATCAATCTTCATGTCCATTTTTTCCAAATCTCATAGTCATAATATGCAGCAATGGACAAAAGTATCTGAATAGAATTTAACATAGCAACATGTGAGAAAGTCTCCTCATAGTCAACTCCCTCAACTTGGGTATAACCCTTTGCCACTTGTCTAGCTTTAAAAGTTTGCACTTTACCATTTGCACCCTTTTTTTCTCTTGTAGATCCATTTGCAACCTATAGGTTTTACCCCATCATGTTGATCTACAAGATCCCATACAGAATTGAAGTACATAGACTCTAATTCAAGATTCATAGCTTTGATCCATTCATCTTTATCCACATCCTCCATTGCGTTATTAAAAGTCAATGGATCCTCAATTTTGCCATCAAATATGACAGTTAAGGTTTTAGTTAAACTCATATAATGAATAGGTAAGTTTGTAACTCTCTCACTTCATCGAGGTTCCCTCAACGATTAAGGTTGATGTGTCCTAGTGGATGAACTGACATGAACAACTCTTGTTAATGCACTAGGCTCTTTAACAAATCTTGTTGAAGGTTCAATAGTTTCATTGGAAAGTTCATTTAATACTATCTTACTATGCGATTTGTGCTCCCTTACGTGGTCCTCTTCTAAAAATATAGCGTTTGTCGATACAAACACTTTATTATCTTTAGGATCATAGAAGTAATTAACCACCTCTAGTTCCTTTGGGGTAGTCTACAAATAAACATAATTTTGAACGAGATTCTAATTTCTTAGGATTGGTCTTAACCACATGTGCTGAACAACCCCATAGTCTAAAATGACGTAAATTACCTTTACGACCATTCCATAATTTCAAAGGTTTTCCAGAAACACTTTTAGATGGAACATAATTAAAATATAGAATGCAGTTTGTATTGCATAACCCCATAACGAATTAAGTGAGTGAGAGTAACTCATCATAGACCAAACCATGTTTAACAAGGTTTGATTTCTCCTTTTTGATATACCATTATGTTAAGGTGTACCAGGTGCTGAGAGTTGAGATACAATTTTACATTCCATCAAATAGTCTTGTAATTTCAAATCCATATACTCTTCACCTCAATCAGATCGAAATATTTTAATAGTTTTGCTTAATGCACTTTCAACTTCAGCCTTGTATTCCTTGAACTTTTCAAATTCTTCAAACTTATGTTGCATTAAATAAAATACTCATATATTGAATAATCATTAGTAAAAGTGATGAAATATTCAAACCCTCCTCTTGCTTTAACATTCATAGGATCGCATAGATCTGAATGTACAAGTTTCAAGTGTTCTTTGGCCTTATGACCTTTTCTAGTAAAAGGTCTTTTGGTCATCTTACCTTCCAGGCATGACTCATATACAAGTAAAGAATTTTCTTCTATCACTTAGAAGTTAATTCTTTACTAATCTTTCAATCCTATTGAGATTTATGTGCTCTAATCTTAGGTGCCAAAGATGAGCATTTTCTTTTAGAGAGATTTTAAATCTTTTGTTTTGAGTCACCGCAGTTTTGAACATTTCAGTACTAAGGAGGGCTTTAGATGCTAACAATCTTAACACATAAAGATTATCTTCTAACTTTGCAGAACAAATCTCAACACCATTTTTGCAAATAAACATTTTATTTACATTAAAAGTTAAAGAGTAAGATTGTTCAAGTAAGCATTTTACAGAAATAAAGTTCCTTTTTAAATCAGGAACAACATATACATTTTCTAATAAAAGAAAAGATTTATGTAAACAAAGTTGAAGCCCTCACATTTCAACCGTTGAGACGACATGTCCAGTTCCAACCCGTATCATCATCTCTCCAGTTTGCAACTGCCACCAGGAACTAATTTCCTGAAATGAAGAACAAATATGATTAGTGGCACCTGAATCTATTATCCAGGTTGAATCATCATTTTCCACTAAACAGGTCTCTAGCACTAGTAAATCACATTTACCTTGGTTGGCCTTCTTCTTTTCTACCAAGTACTTGGGATAATTTCTCTTTCAATGTCCCTCCTGGTTGCAATGGAAACATATTTCCTTTGCAGTCTTGTCTTTCTTGCTCATTTTAATAGCAGCAGGGTTAGCTTTATTTTCTTGACCACCCTTCTTCTTCTTTCACTTATTAGTGCTAGATGAAGATGGCAAGAACTTAGTTTCCAAGGTCGAACCTCTACGGAACTTTCTTGTAAAAGTAGCAACATTTGCCTCTCCCTTCTGTCCCTTGATTTTCATTAGAGACTCGAAAGTATGTAGCTCGCTGAGAAGGGTGGTAAGGGTATAAGCAACCTTGTTCATAACAATATTGCTTCTAAATTGTAGAAGACTCTCTTGCAGGGATTCCAAAATAAAGCTAACTTGACTTGCTTAATCGATGACAAACCTATTCATTTCTGCCACGTTGAAATAAACCATCATATTGAGAACATGTTCTTGCACTGAGGCTCCCTCATTCATACGAGCATTATACATGTATTTCAGAGCATCATGCTTAATCTGATAAGAGACTTGACCAAAGATCTTCTATGAGGAGTCCATGATCTCACGAGCAGTGAGCATTGATTCATGTTTCTTGGCCAATACTTTAGATAAGCTTGTGAAGATGTATGCTCAAGCTTTTCATTTACCTTGACCCAACGCTCAGGTGCTTCACGAACAGTTTAAGTTGCATTAGCTGTCACACTCTGCCCCAAGCACCTGCTTGCTCGACCAGAGACGTGGCGTGTAGTCAACTGATGTCATTATTCTTCTGAACAACATCAATTGACCCTAACTATAACTTTTAACAACTTATATAAATTAAAACTTATGAAACGAAAACTAAAAGAAACAATTTGACAACTTTTTATACAATAAATAGGTAGTTGAGGCTAAATGTCACTAATTACAAGCTTTACTTTACAAACCAACATAAATTTATAAAAACACTTAACCTTATGCTAAACCATGTACATGATAAGATTAAAATTAAAACTGACCCTTAGAAACTAACTATCAACAACTTTTGCACTGCAGTTTGAAGACAACGACTAGGTTCTCGAATCACAACCTCTACCTGAAAAGTGGTAAAACATTTTGAAAGGGTGAGCTAAAAAGCCCAGTGGGTGATAGTTTTATAAAACAAACTTCTAAAACAAACATACTTTAAACATTTCATAAACATATCATAAAATCTTTAAGAATTCTCTTTATACTGAACACTTTTTATCAATCAAATACTTATTTAGCTCTGTATACTCTATACCCTGAAAAACATAAACAAGATAGTAGAACGCCTTCTATCATACTATCCTGCTAAACCTCGATTAAATACTCAGTCAGGATAGCAGAGCACTGATCACACTATTCTTGCCTGAACTCAGTCAAGATAGTAGAACACTGGTCATACTATTCTTGCATGAACTCAGTGGCAACAACTAAGTGGTCAGCACAGCCCTATACCCCTAACTGTGCACATTGACCATCGAAAACTCGATAAATAGAGTACCATGATTTTCTCTTTAAAAACATTCTATTAAACTCATGCTTTTCATAAATCATTGCTTGTAAATCTTATAAACACGTGCTTGCTAAAAACGTTTCTAAACTCATGCTTTAGAATACTTTTCTAAATAACATGCTTTAATACTTTTCATAAACATATTGATAAATAGAAATAAGATTCACTTAAAAGCATACTTAAATAATAGCTTGTAAAATATATTAGAATCGTTATTTTAGGAATCATTTTATAAGTTGAAATAATCTAGTAAATTCATTTTTCACTTACAGATTGCGGATCAAACCATTGATTGATAAACTTGCCCGATTTTCTCTTGCCCTAAAATAATGGAAACAACTCCAATCAATTCCCTTTTATTTTAAAACATTAAACACAGCTCCAAAATGCTTAGAAAAACCTATTCAAAACCAAAATGTATGCCCAAAACTCCATGCTAAATCTTAAACTCGGCCACTGCCTACAACCTCATTCTTAGCCAGAATTCTACTTCTTCTTTAGAGCTTTATAACTTAAAATTCAGAACTCAAATAAAAATATTTACTTCTATAAAGTTCTTGCAAGAGATCTTAATAATATTACCTCAAAATTTCAGTAAAAGATTCAACTAAATGTGTCTTGTAACCTCCTTGGAGTAAAGACTATTCAGTTTTTACTTGAGAATGACTTTCCTCTCTTCTTTTAACTCAAATCTACACATTTCCTTTTCCAAATTAAACCAAAAGCCCCAATATAGAAAATAGATTTAGAAATGAAACTTTTGAGAGTAAAAGCACTTAAAACTCTTGAGTGGATTGTGAGAAACTTAATTCTGAAGCTGACCTACTTATAGAATTCCTTGCATGAGTACAAGTTGACACCTCATCCTTGCTTAAATCTACCTTAAGCCTTCTTAAGACACCTCCTGCTTACTTTACACCTCAACATGCATGCTAACTAGATTTTTACACCTTAATAAAACCTTAAACTGCTTTCCCTTATCGTTCCATATAGTTGTTCAAAATGCATAGCTAACTTCCAAGGTCATCTAGCCTAGAATCTCGCCCAAACTACATAACCCAACTTAGAAAAGTTATAACTTGAAATTCATAACTCTTTTCAGAAAACTTCCTTTTATAAAGTTTCTCTAAAATGTGTTAACATTTTTTCTTTAAAATTTCATACTAAAACGCCAACCTATGCATTCTATAGCCATCTGGGAGTGTAGCTTGCTCAGATTCACTTGTGAACTGACCATTTCGCCTTCACTTATCCAAAATGCCAACTCTCTCATGTTCAAAACGCCCAAAATCCTTCCTTAATAGACTAGACTGAATTTTTGAACCTTTAAGACTAATTTGAGTGAAAATGTCCAAGTGAGTTGTGAGAAACTCCTTTTCGAAGTTAGCTAAAACGCCCAGCCTCTATGATCCTTCTTTGTCGCCAACCTTAAACACTCAAAACTCCTTTCTAACCTTCAAAACTATTTCGCCAAGCATCCCCAGAACGTCTAAAGTACTATTCTTTGATACTTAACCAAAAATTTTCCTTCTTTCAAACCACTTAAACTATTTGGAAAAACTACACTACCTAAATTTTGGGTCTTACATTAGCAGCTGGAACTTGAGGACACTCTCCAACTAGGACAAATCGCTAGTCATCAATAATTAGCAAAGTGTTGATACTATTTTTCCAAGATGCATAGTTATTACCATTCAGTTTATCAGCAACCAACATATTCAAAGTAGTACTTGTCATTATCAAATTGCTGAAACATACAATTTATTTATATTAGTTATACAATCATTTTTCATACAAAAAATCAATCAATTTAGGAAAAATTTCATATATTCTAAGTGATATCTATTTTGTAATGATGCTTTAGTAAGGTAGGATAAAAAACCTCCGTAGGGTGATTAATTATCCCTTCACTAAATTGAGACAATCTCAACTAAATATTACACTAGAATAACTCTTATTCCTATAATAATTAGTCATCATTATTTAGTCAAGAAATGATGAACTTAATAATTTCTTGTAAGTGTAACCCTTCATTTTAGATTCTAGAGTTTCACCCCAATAAGTAATCCATAGAAAATACCCGATTGGATCAAAAACTAAAGAAATCCTATCCATTTATGGAGTTTGAGTAAAATCTCATGCAAACACCTTCTTGGGTGAAAGGCATTACTGCATTCTTTTCGCTACTTGTTTAGTTAAGAGCGAGTTACACATATTCAATGATTCAGTTCTCTACTCTTGTTCTTCTTTCGAATGAACAAAGTCACGATGCTTGCTCTTAACTAAACAAAACTCGTACTACATGCACTATAATCTTCTAAGTATCAAATACATCACTCATTACTAGTTAGTTATTCAATCATATATGTATATGGAAGAGATAAAGAGATGGAAGAGTGGGAGAAAAAATGCATTTCTTTCATACATAACATTTTAAGCCTTTCGGCCTTAGCATTTATATTACAAAACAACACAATATAAAAATAAGAAAATGGAGACATAATCGAGTGGTTATGCCTCAGAGTTTGATATCTCATTCTCTTTAGCTTGAATGCTACCTAGATGAGAGGTGGAGTAATGGAATTTGTGGATATCTCCTTCTCTTCACGTTTCAAGCTCTCACCTAGACTCAAGATGATGGAGAAAAGATGAAGGTTGTAAGGAATTTGCTTTTCTGACCAATTTGTGCATACTTCTCTGAGGAGGAAAACTTTGTTTATATACACACAGTGATGCTGACATGCAAGCGTGTTAAGACTTCTGAAAAGTTGTCGCTCTGCACAACCTGTCCCAATTGTCCTTTTCTGATATTCCCGCCAATCTCTTTTGTCTGCTAGCTACTTGATTACCCAACAACTACTTCCTCACGATGAAGAGGTTAGACAGATTACTTCAGATGTAATGCACTTGCTCTTCGAGCCTTGCTCTTTTTTGCCTAACATCCTCCGATAAAAATGTTGAAACATCGTAAAACAAGGGTGAAGTTCTTTTTCGATAAACCTTTCACATAGTATTTAAATTGCCTACTTTTTCTTTATGAATTCTTCTATTTTCATGTGATGAAACCTCATTATTTTATTCAGAGACCACAATAACTTATATTTCTACAAGTTATCACACCTCTAAATTTAAAATAGTGCTTGTCCTCAAGCATTGTTTCAAGATTCTCTACATGATTTCTTTTGTGCTCATGTTAATCCTTTCAGAATGCTTTTCTGAATTCCTTGCATGCTAGCATTTTTTCTTTTCTTTGTCTACTAAAAACTTGAAAATCTTCCTCATTTATGAAGTCAACGCTGAGCGGAAAATCATAGAAACTCTATGAGTCTGTTTCTCTCGTCAACTATAACTCTTGTCACCACTTATTTATTTACTCCCACATTTTGATGAAGTTTTGCTTCTGATTTACTTGTGTGGGAGGTTGTGACACATGAGTTCTTATTTCAAAAGAATATTAAAGGAGGAAAAGGGGGGTAAGTACATTTGAATTTTTTGTTTTTTTGAAAGCTTTGACTTGGACCTTGCCCCCAAATTTAGAGTGTGGCAATGTTCTCATTGCAAAAAAAAGTGAATGATAAGATGAACTTTGAAAAATTTACAAAAGAGGATTGAGGTAAAGCTTGCTCGCCTAAAGAATATAAAAAAAATATTTACTAAGTGCAGTTCGCCTAAGAAAGCCTGAGGTCTAGCTACAAGTGAATGAGACTTAACATAGTTTTCCTCATGAAGCTTATCCTGGCGCGAAACAAAGGAAAGGATGCAGAAAAATTAAAATGATGCATGTGTCATAGGTAATCATATAGCATAAAGTAAACAAAATTCACAGAAAGAAAGATTATATTTATTAAATTAAGCGAAAGAATTACAAGTAAAGACATTAAGCGGATGGAAAGTTGAAGTGTAACCGTATATCCCTATTTTAAGTTTCTAGTTGAGGAAGGGGAGATTATTCATGGCCAAGAGGCGAGTTTGGAACTTAGATAGGTGGAATAGGCACCATTAACTCTGGTGCGATGATAGGTTGTGGCACACGCTGTATAAATACTGAATGTATATATTCCATCTGTGCAATAAATTACCTATTGTGTCGCTCTGTGATTTCCCATGACTGGTTAAAGTGGGCTAACAATAAACGGCTCATGTTGGTCATCGTAGAGAAGAGCTGATTGACCGTGAAGTCAAGGTGTGACATGGTGGTGACCATTCCTTGTAGTTGACTGCTCAAGTTGGTGATCTGATCCTTTATCTCTCTATTTTCTCGCATCATCACCTGAAATGCATCGTTTATGGCAAGGGTCTCAGTTTCCCCATTTTTCCTGTTATCATCTACGGGCGTGCAATGAACTTCCTCAACAAGCATCTCTGTATCTCTGCGAAATCCTTCCTCTATGGTTATTTCACATATATTTTCTTCCACCGCTATGTTTCAAGGAAGGGTTTGCTGATGGTGAGAGGTAGTTTAGGCTTAATAACCTCAGCATCGTCAGTCGTGGGCTCACTTAAATTATCCTTGGTAGGTGTAATTGTCTCAAGGACGTTCAACGCACTCGAATTTGACTCCAAGTTAATGATGGATGGTTGGTTGTACAAGTGGTCTGACGACACAGATGTTTGTCTCAAAAAAATTCTTACATGAGTTTGGTCGGTGGGGGTGTTCTTAAATGTATGTGAGGGATGAGGGAGTTGGATTTGGGAGCTAATGGTTAGGTGAGGACTACGCTGGTTGGGAGATATAGGAGTGGATGGTAATGGGGGATCAGAAACTAAACAAGGTGTGGTTTATGTTTTAGGAATTTGTGGTGGTAAAGTCTGATTTTTCTTGCAAGGAGGTGATGGATCAATTTCAGCATCATCATCATTGTCAAGCAAGGGAAGTTTTTCTTAGGATGATTCAGTAGACGACTCTATAATCAAAGTTTGCTTAACAGGCACATTTAGCTGCTTTTTACACTTTGGATTCTGAAGAGCTGGATCCCCTCTATCTACATCACCCACTTCTCGCGTGGCCTATGTTTTCCTTTTGAGCGGGGGCGGTGGTATAGATTCTTGGTTTTCTGTATCCTCTCATTCTTTTGGTGTTTTTAATCTCGCACTTCCTTCTTCTTCTAATGAATAGTTATAATACGGTTCAGACCCGCTAGGTTGTATTTTCCTGCATCATGTTGGTTTGCAGGAATCTAGCTAGGGTTGGCAAATACTTTAGACCTAACTTCTCCAAGGTATACAAGAATGGTTTTGTGCCCTTTGGGTTTCTTTGCCAATCAATAATTTCTCTATTGATCATTTTTCCTAGATTGAATGCCTGCTTCGTCATGCTACAATAAAGAACTAACACATACTCCAAGGGCAATGTGCTATCATGGCGTGTAGGAAGGATCTTCTTCTTAACGAAGAACAACCAGATGTTTGCCTTGGTTGTTAACTAGTGTGGGAATAGCTGAAGTCTTTCGATTGGAGTTTTTGTCCACTCAGTTCCTGGCCATGTGATTAATTGGATAACCTTTTTTATGTCGCTCTGCATTGGACTGTCAAGAATGCGTTGGCTGGGGTATGCTTCAGGGTCATTAGGTAGGTTGTATAACTCCTTAATCTCTTCTGCAGTGAATGAGACTTTCTCTCCTTCCACCTTGACATATGATTCCTGGGGGTGGAAATTTGCTACATAAAATATTTCCAACAGATCTAACCTTATCTTTGTTTCTCCTATAAAGATCTTCTCCCATTTGAACTCCTTGATTGGATCATAGAGAAAGTCTGGTAGTGGCCCGTTAAAAGGTAGTAATTCCTTTCAATCTTGATGATTTTTTCTAGATCTTGGGTGCCCATCATTTTACCTCTTTTACCATCTTTAGGTCTGGATGTCTCTTCCTTGGATTTTCCTTTATGAGGATATTGGTTGCTTAGAAGCTCGAGTTCTTCAGTTCGTATTGATGATTCTATCTAGCTCATTCTTTCAATTTCCCGTGTCAGTTCTTCTACCACAATGTCCATGTGGTCAATCTTGTATTGTTTTGTCGCTTCATTCGTGGTGGCCAGCCTATCTACTTGCTCGCTTAAGTCTGTGAAGGTATCAAGTTTTCTCTTCTTAGCGGCTTGCACCTCCTTTAACTTACTCTTCTCTCCTTCTAGGGAGGTGACACTTTGCTTTTTCTTTGCGGATAATTGGCAAAGATGTTTATCCTCTTGGCGTGTTTTGTCTTTTTTCTCTTTTTGCTGCCATCAGGTGTGCCTTGTGTGCGCTCTCTCGTTGTCTTCACTCTTCATCCTCCCTGATTCTTAATTCTTCTCTCTTTGTCCGTTCCTCTCTCAAGGCTCTCTCTTCATCTTTCTTCTTTCTTGTTCACTCATCCTCTCTCGTCTTTTCTTCTTCCTCAATCCTTTCTTACTCAACGGCTTGCAAGATTGCCAAAAAAAATTTCATTTGACCCGACAGGTGAGACAGGATTTCCAAGCTTGCTACTTCACTAGCCTCCTTGTGACCCACAAGTACCTTCCCGCCCCATGCTTCATGTGTTTGTAACACAACAAGTCATGCTTTGTAGTGGTGGTTTCCTCCTCTATTCCTATGTTTGATAGTCATTATAAATGTTTTCTTCTCGTCTCATCCATTCATCATCTTCAAGAATGAAATCTAGGGCGGTTACAAATTATAAAAGAAGAGAAAATGTAGAACAGGGAAAACCTTGGCAGTTTTATTATATATTTGAATTGATGATACATCCAAATTTATAACAAAAAAGATGGGAGTAAAAACCCTATTCTCAATACACCCACACTGAATAATACCAATTGTAACAAACAATTTCTAGAAGCCTTTAGTGGGCTTTACAATAATGGGCCATA
>JBBPDI010000029.1:15703120-15719032 GCA_037974545.1 Cucumis variabilis | reverse complement strand
TATATATATTCGAGTTGGATTGGGTTGAACTTTTCAACCCAACTCAATTTACATTTTAAACCAACCTAACTCAACCCATCCTAAGGTCTAAATTACTACCACTCTTGTCTTTTAGTGAACCTTCCTCGTGTGTTAATGTTAATTTCGCCTAGAAGTTATACTTGCCAGGCCAGGTTTACTTGCGTAGTCTTTGCGTAAGTTTCTCTGCGATTCACTCGTCTCTTCTTTTATTCATAATCCTGTGTTAAGACACTAAAAATAGGGTGACACAGGCATAAAGACTTATGTATAGTGTATATCCGAATATTTATAAATTTTCAACATAAGCTATGCATTTTGACACATATACTATGTGTATTAGTCTCGTTATTTTATCTAAAAGATTATAATAACTTGTACTTGTACAAGTTATCACACCCCCAAATTTAGAATAATGCTTGTCCCCAAGTACAATCCACCTCAAAGACTCATCTTTCTCCTTGCATTTCTAAACTTTTCAAAATGTGAGTTAGTTTTATTTGTTATTTCGAGTCTACTCACATCGCATAGTTCCCACTACGATAACATTTATAAGTTCAAAATATGGCAAACTATATGCCCAAAATACCCTTATTCATTCTCCACAAAAATCTTATTTCTATGTTTTAGAAATGGCTAGAGTTCCCGAAGATTTTTTAATCCTTTTATTTGGCAAAGAATGCTTTTTATTTATTTATTTACAGGACAAGTGGCGTTGAATGAGACATCATAGGCATTCTATGAGTTCGTTCCTCTCCTCAACTATAACTCTTATCGTCTCTTATTACTCAACTCTCTAACTTTTTACTTCTGAAGCTTTGCTTCTTATTTTTGGTGAAAGGAGGCAACATTGGAGTTGCTATTTTAATTGAATGAAAAATGAAGGAAATTTTGAAACTTTTACACTTTTTGGCTTGGCTTTAACTTTTGTTAAAACACATTATTCTAAACATCTTACAAGGATTTTCAAAAAGTTTCAAAAGCTTTAGCTTGTACCTCGCACACCCTAAAATTTGAGTGTAGCGATGTCCTTATTGCTAAAATTGAATGATAAGATTATTTGCAGAAAAATCTTACAAAAGAGGTTTAAGGTAAAGCTTGCTCGCCTAATAAACTTTAGAAACTTTCCAAAGTGGGTTTTAACAAGTTAAACACCTAGATAAAAAATAAAAAATTTATTTCACATTGTTTATTTCATCGAAGTTATCATTGAAACACAAAGAAAAATTAAAATTCTTAAACGCGGGGAGCCAGACCTGCGACAAGAAAGATCAAAATGCAGTAATTGTATTAAATATTGCCCTTGTGTTGAAAATATCATAAATATACAAAAATACAATGTACATAAATGAAAGCTTAAAATTTACAAAAGAAGATATATAAACTATATAAAATACCCCTAAATTTATGGCTGCAGTGGCGATGGAGGTTGGTTTCTTCTTGCTCAGACCGCAAGGTCATGTTGTGTGAGGTGTCTGATTACACTCAGTGACATCTCGGGCAGAGGAATGGTGTTGCACATCAGTACATGCTGATATCTCAATAACACTTGGAATTGTGTGTTGCACTGTGCGACGAGTTGCTCAACAAAAATAGTTAAAGTTATGCTTTATTCCCTGATGGCAAGTAGTTGCATTTAGAGCTCTTGATTCTGCATTTTGAGTTTGGTTACTTCTCCTTTAAGTTCCATATCGCATACTTGTTTTTTACTTCACAATTACATTTCTTGCATATTACTTTGACACTGGGTTACGTCTTCGAATTCTTTCTCCATTGATTTGCATACATAATGATCAAAGAATTTAAAAACGTAATCCTCGTAAACTCCTTTCTCATCTTCCCTTACCACCTTATTCATCTTTTCTTTTTGCTAATGAGTTTCTATAGTTGTCTTTAGCAGTGAGGGGAGGTGGAAAGAGTTGGTACTTCCTGGTTAGTGTTCTATCCCACTTGGTCTTAGGCCAGGTGAATCTTTTTAACACATTCTCTAGATCCTGCTTTTTCGAGTTTTTAAAGATTTCATTTCCCATTTCATTACTCTCTAACCCATAGAGCTCGTTTGTTTTCTTCGTTCTCTTTTACGTTCTTCAGAGGACGTTCTTTATTTTTCTCTTCTCATCTTTTAGTGATCTGATTGTTCAAGATGCTTGTTTTAGGGAGACATTTTTTTTCTTTGCAGCTCGTCCTACCCCATCATCCTTTAAGGGACTTAGTTCATTAATTTCTTTTTCCAACTCCTTATAATGCTCTTCTATTGTCTTTTCCTTTCTTTTATCCTTTTAAGCAACGAGGGTCAATGTATTTACCTTGTTGAGGAACTCTTTCAGCTTTCTCACCTTTTCTTCTTTTCTTCTACTAAAATCCTAAGCAATTGCACCTTGGCTTTTGTTTTCGCCAACTCGGATCTCACCTTTTTACCCCTTTCTTGAGCCTTTTTTTTGCAACCCTTGCAAAATCAGTTTCAACAGCTAGCGAGGAGGTGCTTTCTTCTCTTACATCTTCTTCTCGCACCTCTTCATGAACTTCCTCTTCTGTTCTTTTTCATTCTTCTTTCTCTCTTCTTTCTCCTTCTCTAATTTCTCTCTCTTTCTGTCTTCCTCGGCCTATTCTTTTTCTAGATTTTCTCGCTCTTCTTGATCTTTCTTTCCTTCCTCTCTCTTTAATGCTTCTCCTAAGACTATTGCTAGCAAGTCATCAAGTTTATTCTTAGACATTTAATTCTCTATTATGTTGATTACCACCATCTTCAATGCCATTTCTTCTACTCTTTGTTCCGACACAAGACCACCTGACTAAGTAGATTTGGCAGTAGTTGATTGGTATCTCTTGAGGGCTTCCGTTAAAGCTTGTTTTCCAAACATTATTGATAAAGCCAAAGGGAAAAATGAAAGGAACTATAAAGGTTGAGGGGGAAAGAGAGCTTAACTAGATTTTTTGGAGAAGATGATAAGAAAATATGGAAATTAAGAATTTTGGATACTCGTACGACCAAAAGATTGTGATTAGAGTTTAAAGAGAGTTTATAAAGGTAGGGTTAATTGTGGTTAGGGTTGGGTCACCTTGCTGGTTGCATCATCCGTTTTAAATGCCACATGACGTTTGACATAGACGTTTAAGTTCTCGATGTGCAGCGCAATTATTGCTCTTAAATTTGAATTTTAAAAGAAATGAAACGTTTGAAATTTCTTAAAACCCTAATCATTATAGGCAAAAACCCAACTTAACTCATATTGCAATAGACCAAAACGTCATATGCGTTTTGCTCTAAACACTTCTCGAAGAATGGTTTCATTAAGAAGAAACCTATTTAATTTACCTATTGTTTATGCGATATAACTTGCGTACCCCAACTTTTCAAAAATGCTAATCTACAAACTATCAAAACTATAACTATAAATCAACTACAAGCATGTTGTACAAAGATTTATTATACAAAATTACAGATGCAAATTGTAATAAAGGTAGGGAAAGTTTATACATTACAAAAGCATCCTTGCATTCAGGTTCTTTGGAGAGGAAGAACTGTGGTCTCATCGCGTATTGCTTCACATAGTTATCTTAGTTGGGTTGTTTTCTCTTGAACTTATGTGATCATTTGTTTCATCTTTCAACATCACGATCATTCATTGCAATAAGCCTCTGCTCCTAACCGTTCATCACAACATTCAAATAATCTTTTCTGGTTCCTTTTTTAGTTAGTTAGTTAAGACAAAGGTCTTTCTAAACTTTAGGCGTGGACACTTTCTTTGACGCCCTAATAAAGGTTCTTGAACTTCAACAGATTTAACGTTCAAGATTTTGGCATTTGAGGTTCTCAGCTTCATTTGCATGTAAACGCATCCATTCAGGCTCCTCTTGTCACTTACCGAAAGAAGCACTCAACCTTAGGGTCATTCCATACAATCATAGATTACTCTAGTACCATGGACTCTTCACACGATCTTTGATTGAATGCATGATTCACTATAATCGAGTGTTTTACCTAAAATCAAAGTGAAAACTCTTCTCCTCATTTTGAAAAATCAATTCCCCAGCAACGGTGCCAAAAACTTGCTTGTGTTGTTGTTGGATTCAGACTCAGTGTGTGTAGTGTTCTATATGTGTATATCTAAATCTATTCAATGAGTCATTGATCACGATCATTGCATGCATAATGCTCACTATGTATCTCATCCTCGTGTAAATGATAAAAGTTAGCTCGCCAAGGTGGAGTTTATCTCCAAGCTCGTCCTTGTGCGCGTTAGTCATATCCTTTTTACTTGCTATATCAAGTTGTTGGCGATTTACACTGGCTAAGTGATAACTGTGGCTCAACTAACGCGATAAGTGTTATAAGCTAAGCTTCTTATGACAGACCTCAACTACTGATAATACATTGACGAATGAATAATAAATAATGATGAATTAAAAAGGTATAAACATGGAATTTATTGAAGAATTTACGCCTTAAGCTATTGTACAATATGAACAAATACATTGCAAATAAAAAAATAGAAAGTACAAAAATGAACATTACAAGTTAGGATAAGTGGAAAATAGAATCTTCCCTGCTCAGACCTTAAGCTTTTACCTACAGACTGATCGAAGAAGAAGAAGAAAGACGTTCATATTTAATAGAAAGGCTACTTTTTCCACCCCTCTTTAGGTTTGGCCCATTCAGACCAGGTTTGGCCTATTCAGGCATTCAACCAGTTCAATCAGACATCTGACTTCTATCAAAGATGGCCTTCTTAACTTGGTAGAGATGAAGTTCTTTTATAGGTAACTTTTAGCAAGAAACTTTGGTCCTTCTGAACTTGTCAGCATTGATCGTAGCCATTGTCAAGTCACATAAACTTCAACTACCACTCTTATCTTCTAGTGAACCTTCCTCGTGTGCTGATGTGAATTTCACCTAAAAGTCGAACTTGCCAGGCAAGGACTTCTCGTGTAGCCTTGCGTCAGTCCTTCTGTGATTCACTAGTCTCTTTTTTTATTCATACTCTTGCGTTAAGACACTAAAAACAAGGTAAAATGGGCATAAAGACTTATGTAGTGTATTTTCGAATATTTGTGAATTTTTAACATAAGCTATGTGTTTTGACACATTTACTACACATTTTGGTCTCATTATTTTATCTAAAAGACTATAATAACTTGTATTTCTACAAGTTATCTAGATGGAGATGAGGAGGAGGACATATTAAGGCTTGGATGAAGAAGAGTGAATTTGGTGGATACAGCCAGACGAGGGCTTCCATAGCTAGGGGAGATGGGTGATTTGGTTTATGGTGGGGGTGGGGGTGGTGGAGGCGGGATGATTTTATTGCTTAGAGGATGTATGATGATTTCCTCTTCCCTTTTGTGGTTAGGAAAGGCAGGAGGGTCATCATTAGGTGGGGAAGGATGGTTTTAAAGGTTTTGGTACTTGGAAGGAGAAGGTGTATCATCTTCAAGGGCCTTCTTATCAACTTTATCATTTTTCTCAAAGGGGCTTGCTCAGAGAGTTCCTCACTCGCCTTATCAACTTTATCATTTTTCTCAAAGGGGCTTGAGCTTGACTTGGCTTTCCTTTTTTAGCAATGGAGGAGGCAAGGAGTCATGTTCATCACCTTTTTCAATTATCTTCTTCTTCATTGTCTTTATGGGATGCTCTTCCTCCTTATGCTGATGAAAGGTGATGACTCTGTTAAGCCCTGCCAGGTTATATCTCCCTCCAACCATATTGGTTTGTGGTAATCGCACAAGGGAGTAGATGAATTCAAGACATAATTTTTCAATTGTTGAAGGGAAGGGGTTGGCACCTTTAGGGTTCTCCATCCAAGTGAGGAGGGCCACTTTCATCACATGTCCTATGTTGAACGCTTGTTTCCTTATGATACAGTAGAGTAGCATCACATACTCATATGGCACTTTGCTATCATGCCTGGTGGGAAGGATTTTCTTCTTGATAAAAAAAAACAACCACACATTTGCTTCTGTTGTCAGCTGGTGTGGGTATATCAGTAATCTCCCAATAGACGTTTTCTCCCAGCTTGTGTCTCGCCACACGATTACTTTCAACATCCTATTCGTAAGCCCTTGTGTAGGTTTATTGATTAACTATTGGCCATGGTACGTGGCCTTCTCATCCCTTGAAAGTTCGTATAGCTAATTAATAGTCTTCATGCTGAAGGACACCTTTTCTTGTCACCATTGCGTATAACCCTTTCAGATGGAATTTTGTCGCAAAGAACATGTTCACCACATCTAGGCAAATTTTTACTTTCCTTCTAAAAGAGTTTCCAATTTAAATGCCTTAATGGGTCCTCATAGGAATTTTGGTAGATAACCTTTAAAAGAAAGAGGTCGTTCTTGATCTTTATCAGCTTTTCTAATTCTTGGGCACTCATTTTCCCGCTTGGTTGAACATCCTCAGGTCTAAATGGCCTAACTTTGCTTTTTCTCTTCTTGGGTTGGGAGGCTTTTTTGAGCCCAAGCTCATTAGGTGAGAACCTTGGTTCTAATGGGCTCATGTTGTCAATTTCTTTAGTGAACTCCTTCGCTACAACCTCGAGGTGGTCCACAATTTGTTTTTTAGTGACCTTACTCCTCATTGCCACCTCTTCAACCTTTTTGCTCATTTTGTTAAGCTCATCTCGTTTAGTCTTTTTGGCGGTTTGGACTTTCACCAAAGTTGCTTTGGGTCCCACCAAGGACTCCACATTCTTCCTCTTTTCCTTAAAGGTTTGACAAAGATGTTCATCTTCCTCACGAGCTTTTGCATCGTGTATGACCTCTTCCTCCTCTCTCCTCCTTTTATCTTCCATCATACAGGATTTATGGGTGTGCTCCCTCTTTCTCCTTTCTTCATCTTCTTTTACTCTTTCCTTTCTCTCATCCTCTCGCTTTTTCCATTTCGATTCGTGATCTAGTTGCTGAAGTAGTTGTAAAATTCTATATGAATACTCTGTAGAGACTTCAATCTTAGGCACTTCACACGGGCCCCTTACGCACAAAATTACCTTTCCTGCGTTATGCTTGACATGTCTATATTAATCAGACTGGATTTCAGTGTTCAATCCAGGCTTCAGATCTTGCAGAACCCTGTAAATCACTTCCTTTTCCCGCATCCATTCATCCACATCAACAAAAGGAGTTTATGGCTTTTGGCTTTGGTATTTAGGCTTGCTCCGAGTTAGGTTTGATGAAGCGATTATGGAAAGATGGTTCATTAGTTCTGGATTTTAGGATTATCTTCTTCATGGAACCCTCAAGTCTAGTTTTTGCTTGGAAAATTTTGGATGTTTGTCGGAGCTTGATCATTAGAAAAGCGAGGGTTTAGCAGATTCGTCCTTCCTTTAAAGAAATTTGGAACTGAAAGGGATTTTGGAAGTTTGCTTTTGCTTGTCTGCCATGAATTGAAATGTGGGTGAGATTTCGGATGAGCTTTCCAGTGAGGGTATGAGTTTTTCGATAAGTCTTAAAGAGAAAAGAAAGTTCACGCGAAGGTTGGAGAGTTCGTAAAAAGGGTAGAGGACTTTTTTCCTTGCTATTTATAAGTGAAATGGTCATCATTACAAGGTCACGTCGATCAATGCATCCTCACACAAGGTCAATGCATCTCTTTGAAAACATAAATGATCATGGTAATGATGATGATGCTTCAATTTCTCTTAGGTGACACACAATTCCCTAGGCAATTTAACTTTTGGGCGGGAAAATTTAATAACTTACCACCTATTTTTGTGTCTCATAACTTTTTATCTTACCTTTATTTTGTGTAGTGATATCCCTTTACTTCCCCATAGGCACATAACGCTTTAAACTATAAAGCGGTAAAGATAAAGTGGTAAAGAAAGTGATGAAGGAGAGCAGTAAATTGCAAGAAAACAAATAAAGAATATAACCAAGGTAAAAGAATAAAAGAAAAATAAAGCACTACAAATGCACAAAATAATGTGTTTTGCACAATCAATTGATCTTGTGATATGATACAAACACATTGATGCTTTTCAAGGTAATGTTTATTAAGATGTTTTACATTAAATCCATAGAAAATTTTACGCATTCTTCATTTTCAAGGTACGCCTTGAGGTTTGTCTATTTACTTTGATTACATTTGTTCCGTCCAATGAGGTGATCTACTTAACACCTTGTAGGAAGATTTGTTTGACCATGAATGGTCCTGACCATTGCAAATGAAGCTTACCCAAAAACAGACATGAAAGCGAATTGGAAAGTAATACTTTTTGCCCAATTAGTAATTTGCATCTACGAATGCGACTGTATGCCATGCATTCGTCTTTTCTTCATAAATCTTAGCGTTCTAAAGACTTGAGAACGCCACTCTTGAAGCTCATTCAATTGCACCAACCCTGTCTCTTCTACAATATGATGGTTGAAATTTAACTTTTTGCATTTCCATTATTCCTTGTGTTCAAACTCCAAAGGTAAGTGGAAAGCCTTCCCAAAGACTAGTGCGTGTGGAGCCATCCCAATAGGTGTCTTGTACACGATGTGATATACCCAAAATGCAAAATCAAGGTGATCAGCTCAATCCTTACAGGATGAGTTTACCACTGTTTCCAATATCGTCTTAATATCTATGTTGGATACTTTCGTCTATTTATCTGAGGGTGGTAGGCAGTGGAAACTTTAAGGGTTATATGGTACATCAATGATAAGGGCTTTAGGAGTTTCAAATTGTGTGAAAATATTTCTCTTTAAGAATTTAATGACTATAACCGCATTATTCTTCATGCAGGAGATGGCTTCAACCCACTTTGAGACATAGTCTACGACCAACAAGATGTAGATATGGCTACCAGATTGAGGAAAGGGTCCCATAAAATCTATTCACCACAAATCAAAGAGTTCAATTTCTAGGGTGGATTGTTGGGGCATTTCATTGCAATGAGACATATTTTCTATCCTCTAACACTCTTCACACTTAACCACAAAGCTCCTCACATCTTGAAAAATAATAGGCTAAAAATACCCACTCTACAAGACTTTTACAACTGTCTTTTGTCCACCAAAGTGTCCTCCATAAGGTGCTTCATGACACTTGACGTGTATCTCGATTGTTTCATATTCACGGACATTGTCTCAATCTTTGATCTAGCCCCAATTTGTAGAGAAAATGGCTCATCCTATCTATAGAAACGACACTCATGAAATAACTTCTTTCTCTATTAGCTATCGAAGTCTTGTGGCCATGTTTTGCATATCGTGTAATTGATTATGTCAATATACCAGGGCTCTTTTACTTCAACATGAAATAGTTGTTCATTAGGAAATCCATCTTCAATTTCTCTCTTCTTGCGTTGGAACGTTTCATTACTAAGACTTGACAAGTGATCTACCACCGGGTTCTCGATACCTTTGCAGTCTATAATCTCCAAATTAAACTTTGGAGCAATAATATCCATCTAATTAACCATGACTTGACGTCTTTCTTCGCCATGAGATAACTGATCGTAGAATGATCAAAGTGTATCATAACTTTAGAGTCTACAATGTAGCTCCTAAAGTTTTCAATCACAAACATTACCGCGAACAACTCTTTCTCTGTAGCTGTATAGTTCTCTTGAGCTTCATTGAGAATCTTGCTCGCGTAGTAAATAGAGTGGATCACTTTGACTTTCTTTTTACCCAACATAGCCCTTACTGCCACATCACTGGTGTCACACATGAGTTCAAATGGTTGTGACCAATCCTATGTGATGAGGATAGGCATTGAGGTCAAGGCATCTTTTAAAGTCTGAAACACTTGGTTGCATTTCTCATCAAAGTTGTAGGGTTAATCAGAGCATAACAGGTTACTAAAAGGTTAGCAATTTAGGAGAATCCTTTGATGAATCTTTTACATAATCTTGTATGTCCCAAAAAGCTTCTCAATGGTTTGACATATGAAGGCGGTGGCAACTTACTCACCACACCAATCTCTGCAGGGCTACTTCTAATTCCGCTCAAGAGATATTGTGCCAAAGTACAATTCCTTCTCTAACCATGAAGTGACACTTCTCCCAGTTTAAAACGAGTCGTGTCTCTTCACATTTCTTTAAACTTCTTCCAAACTGCTTAAACATTCTTTGAAGGAGTTCCCAAATACTGAAAAATCATCCTGAATATCTCAACTGATCTCTATAGGAAGTCTGAGAATATAGTCATCATTCACCTCTGGAATGTCTCTAGTGCATCACATAGACCGAAAGACATGCGACGGAATGCAAATGTGCCATAAGGACATTTAAATGTTGTTTTATGTTGATCTTCTGATGCAATTGTTGTCTAATTCTAGCCAGGGTAACCATCCAGAAAACAATAGAATTCCTTTCTAGCAAGCCTATTGATAACTTGTAGAAATACAATTTATTATAGCCTTTAGATAGAATAATGGGACAAAAATGCATAAGTGTATCAAAATGCATTACTTATGTCGTAAATTTATAAATATTTAGAAATACATTTTACATAAGCAATATGCCTGCGTTACCCGATTCATGGTGTCTAAACGTAGGACTATTAACAAAAGAAGAAACTAGAGAATCATAGAGAAACTCACGAATAGACTAGGCGAGAAGGCCATATCAAAAATCAAGAAGAGGTTTTCTAGAAGACAAAAGTAGTAGATGAAGTTGATGTGACTTGACAACAGAGGCAGCTTTCGACACTGACATAATCAAAAGATTAGATTTTTCGCCTAAATCTACCTATATAAAGGACTCTATCCCTACCAAGAAAAGGGAGCTTGAATGAGTCATTTACGATCGGAATGGGCCAAATCCTAGAGATTTGCTGGCAAGAAATAGTCTTCCACCGTTTATAAAGCATTTCTTCATCTTTTCTGGTCATTCTATAGAGTGAAAGCTTGTAATCTTAGTAAAGAAAAGCCCATTTCCATCTTCTCTTAACTTGTAATGTCATTTTTATTTTTTTATTTTTGTATTTCTTTACATTGTATGATGCTTATATTTTAAAGTGGTTAAAGGCCTTTATTCTTTAATACAATTTATACTTACACATCTTTCAATCCATCCACATCTTTATTGTTCATTTGTCCTTGTATTATTTGTAGTTTAGGTATGTGATAAGTTCTTGATAAGAAGTTTAGCTTATAACTGTTATTACGTTAGTTGAGCTATTTTCATCACTTGGTCAGTGTATAACACCAACTACCCAAAAGGACAAGTAGCATGGATATGGCTAACGCGTAAAAGAGAAGTTTAGAGGTAAACTCTACCTCGACGAGATAACTTTTATCATTTGTATCCCGAAAGGAGAACATGTGTGGTCATTAGGCGTCAGAAAATTGCTGCCCATAAATGTGAAGTTTTATAAGTAAATACTTCTAGATATAACTTGTTTAGTTAGACTTAGTCATTTAGATCCTAGAAAGAGACCAAGTGTGGCGTTTAATGACTCCGAGAGGAACACGTCTTAATCATAAACTAGTTAAACAAGTTATATAGTATCAAAGCTTCCATATAGCTTAATCGTCCGATAGCATTGACATTCCTTCATCCCTTCTTGCAAACAAGTTAGTTCATTTTTCCGTCTTACATCCTTCATTCAATTCCCCTTTATAGATTTTCTAGGCGTATGTAAGTAGATGTAGCTTAATGTTCTTTCATTCATTATACTATATAGTTTATTCTTTTATGCCACCTATTTGATAAGTAGACCCTAAAACTAAGCTTTGATATCAATTCCTTGAGTTCGACTCTAGATCACACAGGAAAACCTATTGTTTTGCTTACGCTTGGACAAGCAATTGGAAAACTTATACAATGAGGACTTAGAAGTATGTGAAGAAAGATGTTGAGAGCATTTTGCATGCGAGGATTATATCCACTCACATGATGAAGAGATTCATGAGAAGCATTTTGCATGCAATGACCCTAAATCAATGACACATGATGGGTCATTACGTATACACATATAATACACCAACATAGCCAACATCACTACTCTCCAAGTCGCTAACCTTTGTTGTTTAGAGTTAGATATAATGCTAAGTCAGTAGAGTTAACCAATCAAACGAAGTTGTAGGCTAGGTTGAGCAGGATCGACTCTCAACAAGCGTTATTCTCATCAGCATTGCGTAACATACTCCACCCTTAGTCCGATCTTTACCACCTATATAACATTTGGTCAATGAAAGGCAGGGGAAAGTGACCTTTCTTCGTTGTTGAGTTCAGCTTGTGGTAATCCCTACATATCCTCTATCCCTGTAACTATTCGCGTTGGAATCAATTCATTATTTTCATTCTTCACAACAGACATCTTGCCTTTCTTAGGAACACATTAGACTGGGCTAAACCCATTCACTGTCAGCGATTGGGTAGATCACTTCCATGTCAAACCATTTGATGATTTCTTTCTTGACAACTTCTTTCATCGTGGGGTTTTATCGTTTTTGGAATCGAATGATGTCCTCTTGACCCTCTTCCGACCTGATCTTATGCATTCAATAGGATGGACTTATGCCTTAAATGACCGCCAAGGTCCATCCTATCACCTTCTTGTGGCGTTTCAACATATTCAATAATGTTTTTTTGTGAAATTCAAGTGGGTAGAGATGAGAACGAGCAAAGTGTCATTTCCCCCCAAATATGCATACTTCAGGTGGGTTGGTAAAGGCATGAGCTCTAAACTTTGATGGTTCTTCCATTGGTGCCTTTGTTTTCTTCTTGCCTTTGGTTTGCAAATCCAAAGGTTCAAACTTTCTTTCGCCAAACACGACGTTCACTTCTTCCAGTATATAGTTTGGGTCCTCGTCTTCAAAGAATTCTTTCGAGCTGAATAGTTCGTGGTATGTTTCTTCCTTGCAATAGTTCCACTCGAGGGACTCTATTGCGCTTCAACTTTAATCATTAGTGGGAAACTTCATTGCGTTGACAACATTAAAGATACACAAAAATGTTGGTAGAAAAAAATCAAGGAGGCCTTTTATATAGTAAACAAAAATGTTACAAAAACTTTTCAACTTTCAAGTCTTTAAATTTGTATTGTTAATTAGAATTAATAAGATATTTAATTTTTAATCAATTTCTAAAATTTAAATGAAAAACCATTTGCATTCCAACTTTTCACATCATCCATACTTTATAATTTCACTAAACTTAAGTATAATTAATTCAAAAAGTAGTGGCTAAATAAAAACCCATTTGCACTCCAACTTTTTACATCATGCATATTTTAATTCCATTAAACTTAAGTATAATTAATTCAAAAAGTAGTAGAAGAGGGTAGGTCTTTTCTAATTATTTATATTACAAGAAAAAATTTAAAATAAATTTACCATAAAACCAAAAAGTGATTTGGAACATAGAACTAAACTCAAGAGTATAATGGAGAGAAAAAAGTTTCTCCACGTTGAAGCTTTTATATATACTATCTCGTTAGTAACACGTGCAATGCATGTTCATTTTTCATTTTATTTGACTAAATAAAAAGAGAGTAATTAATTACACAAATAATATGAAACTATATTTATTTACTTATGATTTTTGAAATTACATTTTGCAATTTTGTTTTTTAGAGACCTCTTACTCATTAGTTATTATACGCGTGTGTATAAATCAAATGAGTTGAAATATATAAAGAACTTGATAGTATGTTTATGAAACAATCAATTCAATCAAACTTTAGATCGATGAGTATGTTTTTTTCTATATGTATCAATTAGATATTACATGTTTAAATGGATTGAAATTTTGGACATCGACATGATTATTATTTGGACATTTGTGCTAATTTTATATATTTTATGTATTTCTACTCTATTCAAGAAGTATAATTATTGAACAAATTTGATAGTATGTTTATGAAACAATCCATTCAATCAAACTCTAGATCGATGAGTATGTTTTTTTCTATATGTATCAATCAAATATTAAATGTTTAAATGGATTGGAATTTTGGACATCGACATGCATTGACTTGATTATTATTTGGATATTTGTGCTAATTTTATATATTTTATGTATTTCTACTCTATTCAAGAAGTATACTTATTTAACAAATTTGATATTATGAAACAATCCATTCAATCAAACTTTAAATTGATGAGTATGTTTTTTCTATACGTATCAATTAGATATTAAATGTTTAAATGGATTGGAATTTTGGACATCGACATATATTGACTTGATTATTATGTGGAAATTTTTGATAATTTTATATATTTTATGTATTTCTACTCTATTCAAGAAGTATAATTATTTAATAAATTTCTCAAGAATTATAATTAGTTATTGTTTTGAAATGAATCATTAAATATAAATGAGAATATATTATTTAAATAATACAAATGATAAGACAATTTTTTTTCCTTTGATCCCTTAATTATAAGATCAATAACATACTATAGTGGTAATCATATTCTACATCTTTACATAAAAAACATACTTAATTACAAAGCAATAATAACAAATAGAAAAACCAAGTTGCAACCACATGCCACTTTGTTATTTCTTTTGGAAATGACGTTTTTTATCGTTCTCTCTTTAGTCTTCCACTTTTATATTTTTCATCTTTGAATTTTCATCAATTTCTCTGCATCTTTTTTATTGGGTTGATTACTTGCTTTTAGGCATTGCAAAAATCTATAAACGAAGGAATGTACATAAACATATCTCTATATAAAAAATAGGGGACAAAATAAAATTACGAAAAAAATTAGAAGAGAATAAAATGCATGATTTGATTTTTTCTCCACAAACTTTTTGTTGTCTTGTGAAGGAAAAGAAAAAGAATGAGATATTTATACTAAAGAATTTGAAAAGGGAAAATAATTTGAAAGGTTGAAAGAGATACCAAATAATGAGTATGAGAGAAGGAATGTGAATAATTGAGAGAGAGATGTGAATGGTTTTATAAGATATTTAATTTTTTTATTAATTTCTAAAATGTAAATTGAAAAACCATTTACGTTCCAACTTTGCACACTACCTACTTTAATTATTTTAATTTCACTAAACTTAAAGTATAATTAATTCAAAAAGTAGTGAGAGATAGTGAGTTTCATAATTAATTATATTACAAAAAAATAAAATTTAAAATAAATTTACCATAAAACTAAAAAGTAATTTGAAACCCAATACTAAACAAAGAATAATAATAATGATAAAAATAACATAATTTTACAAAAAATTATATTTTAATTTTATAAAGAATAAAAAGTAAAATCATTTTTTCTTAATTTTATGAAAATAATTTTACAAAAAATTTATCTTTACATGTGGATTTTGTTATTTTAAACTTTTATAATAATAATAATATAATTAAAAATAATAAATTAAATAAGATGGAGCCTACTGACATTTCTTTTACTTGTTTTAAATTCACAGGACAGAGAAAAAATTGAAAAAAAGAAAAAATAATATTGAAAGAGAATAAGACAAAAAATTCACCCTTTTTACCTAAATACTTCTAAAAATACCATTTTTTACTATTTTTTTTTTAAAAACATCCCAATATTTTAAATAGCCCCATTTTAAAACGTAGCAAAATATTTAAACTGTTTACAAAATATAATAAAATTTATCTTAACTTATTAATTATTATTATTATTTTTTTTTGCAATATTTTATATATAGTTTCGATGTTGAGCTATTCCTACCCATCTTTGTTGAATTAATCTGAAAAATAGTAAAAAAAAACGTATTTTTAAGAATATTTGCCGCTAACCCAATCTTAACAACAAAGATTTAAGTTATTTTAAAATTAAAAGAAAAGAAAAAGATTAAAATAAAAGAAGCAAAGAACACAAACGAGTCCCTTACTCAGATGCTTTCATCTGATCTGCTCTGACTCGTGAACTTCCGACAACGAGCTATATCAACTGCTCCCTTCCGGCCAACGCCGGCCTTTCTTGGTAGGTCACTTCTTTCCTCTTGGATTATTTTCTCCTCCATTCCCTATTCC
>JBBPDI010000029.1:15676088-15703020 GCA_037974545.1 Cucumis variabilis | reverse complement strand
TTCTATTTTTCTTTTATTCCTTTCATATAAAAGAATAACATAAAATTAGAATAGGCTAAGAAAATATCGGGTTTACAGATCTAATATTGGAAGAGACTGTGGGATATGTTGTCACATATCCCTCACACACTTAGTATGAACTACTTCCCCTATTCACCTTGATATTGATCCATGCAAACACTCTTCGAAGGGAGTCCTCTCCTATGCACGACCCCTATTCACCTTGTTCTGTAACGGTTTTAAGGGTTTTTTTCCTACTTTAGGATTCTATTTAGGCTAACTTAAACAAATCTTAAGTCTAAGCGAAACATCCGAGCATAACTATTATACCAGATTTTAACCTACGATGTCTAAGTCATAAATCAGTTTTATTACCTCATATCTCACACATGCTCATAAAACTAGGTTAACTAGGCTAAAGAACTAATTATGATCTCCAAGTAGAAGATGTTCAGTAAACCATCAACTTAAGAACCTCAAACCTTAGTCATCTTATCTGACTTATTGACAAGATCTAATCAAGTAAGCCTTTTGTAATCAGTCTTACAAGATATCAACCTAATTCTACAAAAGTGGTAGATATGTTTAATCTAGGTGAGCATGCAAGTTCTCTTTGTTATAGATTTTAAAAGTCTAATTCATTTTATCATTTATAAAAGAACAACTATAACAAACAAACAATATAAAACCATTATATATAAAAAAAAATAGTTAATATAAATTTTAATTTATTTAACTTTTAACTAAATCATATTTCATTAAGTTAAATAAATCATTAATTAATTAATTTCATTACATCACATTTAATAAAATTAATTTAATTAAATAAATAATTAATTAATTTCCATATTAATTAATCAACATGCATACTATACGTTATAACAATTATAACATACTTTCAATGCATGGACATGTTAACCTATGATGGGATTTTAAATCTATATTGTATACTTTATGCACATACAATTTAAAAGCATAATTAAAACATACATCTCATGCATAATTAATTAAACACTCTAGAATGGACTGTTTTTGGCTCCTAAATTAAGCTAAGTACTAAAATATTACAATAATAATTTGGTGTACACATTAGAGCTCTCGAACAACTCGAATTGACTAGGAAACCAAAAAAATCGACTAAACCGACCCAAAACCCCTTGAATCAATCCAAGATGCAACATTTGAGCTTGAATTAGCCCAAACAACCAACCCAAACCATCAGGCACACAGATGGAAGTCAACTGGGTCAAATCTGGGTTAGGTACCATTAGGCGGATGGGTGAAGCAAGCCACATGCGTGAGCCATTGGCGAGATGGGCCATGAGACAAAATGAGCTGCTTCAGTGAGCCGCACGTGAAAAAAGGATCTTTCAGACAGAGGGCCACGAGCGTTCAAATGTGAGAGGGCACGGTAAGTCATGCAGATGGACGCAGGTTAAAGTATGCGGAAAGGCTGACGCGAGAAGCTACATGGCACACGATGGAGCTTCCGGGTCGTGCATGGGTTTTAGGTGAGGTGTTGGGTATGAAGGCCTTTCCTCGGGTCTGTCCTTCATTTTTCTTCAATTTTTAGCTTTTTTTCTTACCCAATTGATGAAATTACAGCCTAATTTCCACTCTAATGACTGTATAAAAATTATAAACCCTTAGCAATAATAAATTAAGCCATAAAATAGGTTAATTACAATAATTATTACAAACAACAAGCTTAATCTAGTTTGCCAAAATCATAATATATCCATTTTAGTTCAACACACAATTTATCTAATAAATTGACAAACCCATCATATACAATTGAGTAAAATGAAGCATGTTTTGATACCACATGATGGAAACAATATACATGCACAGGGGAATAAGTATCAAAATTTACTCTAATTGCAACTAAACACTTTAGTAATTAACATGCATTACAACCTTGATTGAAACAAAGATAGGGTTAAAAGAAAAAACTCACATTTGATGCTTTTTTTTTCTTGCAATTTTCTCACAAACTCTTCCTAATCTTCTTATGAACTGTTCGTAATCTCCTTACAAACTCTTCACAATCTCCTCACAAACTCGAAGTCGAAACTACCACTAGTGTTAACCCGTTATTTCTAGACTCAGAATCGGGATGTGGGACTCAAATGGTGGAAGAAATAGAGAGAGATGGTACTTTTAGGAGGAACCTAACTTTTAGATCTTTGTTGAGAGTAAAAAAATGAGTTCTTGATTTTTTTTTTGTAATTCTTAATTACAAAAATAAAATTTCACCATTTTTAAAAACCAAGAAACCTTTCACCTTTGCAAAAAACCTCTTTACAAGCAAACTACATGCAAAAGCTTCCCTATCTTACCACTTGGCATTCCACTAACTATTAGTAGGGTAGGTGTTTTGCATGTAATAACCCACTTGCATATCACATGCAAGTGATAAGCTTGTCAAATCTCAACAAGTGTTATTATTTAAATTAGTCTAAGAGCAATATGGTAATTTAACATTTAAATCAATTCAAAGTTTGACTTTTTTCAAGTCTAAAGTCAACATTTTGACTTTTTACCATTTTATCCATCTTGACTAATTTCGACCTCCCAAGCATGAATGTGAATACATTTTTTTAAAATTCAAATCACATTTGAATATAAAATCAGTCAAAGTTTGACTTCTCAAAGTGAAAAGTCAACATTTTGACTTTTCACATCTTTGACCACTTCCATCAATTTTGAGCTTTTGAATATAAATCTGTATTCATATTTTTAATATTTAAATCACATTTAAACATAAAGCTCCTTCTTAGACTTATATTCGATGACTATATCAAATATATTTGTCAATTTCTCTTTCTCTACCTAATTCGAATTATTCCATAATAATGTTTAAGTTGATTCCTTGTGAGCTTGTGGGAGAACCTAATGGACCTATAGATCAAGGACTCCAACGATTCGAGATTAACTAGCTAAACTCTTTTAGATAGAGTTAATTAATCTTCATTAACTAACAGGTCATTCCACTAAAGTCTCATAGTTGCATTCCCCTCACTATAGATATATTTGTGTCCATGTGATATAACCATAATAAGTAAGTAGTCCTTCACAAGTTGTTCATAAACTCGACTAGATCAAAGTATCATTTTACCCCTAAGACTACATCCTGCTCCTTAAGTTCTACTGATCCACTATTGAACAATTGGTTTAAGGTTCAACCTATAAAATAAATCCCTCTTAAGCCAATGAGAGGGTGGGGCCCCTTGTTCAAGACTTGGATTCAGTCCTTAAGAAAGATACCTATCTACTATCCCTAAAATGAGTAGGATTGAATTCCGTCTTGCACCTTATATCCCTAGTTATCTAGTCTTACCCCTGAAATGGGAGGCTTATTGGGCCAACGCTATTAAGCTACCCTCACCTATGCAGATCTAAGGATAATTCTGTGTGAACAAAAGTTCATAGTTAGCTCAAGATTAAGATTAAATTGCATTGGATATCTATAAAAGAAATAGTTAGTTTTATTAAAGTGAACGATGTTATAACCTAACAATGACTATTTCATGGTTCCAGTCTTATGTAAACTCTTTCCATAGGATGCCTTCACTTACATGTTTCTATATGAAAAATTCAAGATCACATCGTTTGTACTAACTACAAAGTGGATCGCACCCATAGTATCCTAGAATAAGGTGCCCAACCGTATTCGTATACTATAGACATAAAGAACCCTCAACTTGATCTACGTTTATGTCTCTATATAAAGTTCAAGTTCGCTCAATAATAGCCTCGGGTCCTTAGTTTATTGACTTTAAGATTATAGTATTAATAACGACTTTATTGAATAGAATATGATTATAAACCACAAGTTTTAGGACATAAATTCCAACACTAATTTAATTTTCCTCAATGTTAAATGTTATCATTTTTTAAAATCTGTAAAAAAAAATGTTGTGATTTGAGAGATTTCATGTTGAACTTTGTTCATGAATTCAAATGTAAAGAAGATGACTATCGGAAGCTACATTCGAAAAAGATCCATCCTTTAGATTTTAGGACAAATCTTCTTGAATAAGAGGAGAATGATACAAATCAAGAAATCAGATATGAATGTAAATGAAGAAGTTGAACAAATGCAATGCTTGGAAGTTGAAGAGTTATTTGGACAACCCAAAAGTCATAAAATTAAATATTTAAGGAATTATGTATGTATATGTTTCCATTTATTATGGTAGTTGAAAGGCCATAAAATTAAATATTGTGACCTTTTATTTTATATTTTAATTAGTATAACTAGGGTTGTAATTTGGGATGACTGAAATCTAAAAATTCTATGATGTAGAATATTGTTCCTGTGTGTTCTTATGATAGAATGCATGAATATTTGGAGCATTCATGTGAGGATTGATTTGTCTTGCTTGTGGAGTGCTTTGAATATCGAGGGTTGATGGGAGTTTCTAACTTTATCTGGTCTTTGGTTTGTTAGTTCATCTAAGCAATTTGTATCTAGCCTATCTTAGGGGTTGAACATCAAATTGATTTTAAGGCTGTTGGGGTTGTGTTTTATTGAGTCTTGTTGTCTAAGATGGTTTATAGATCAAATGCCTAGGGATTTCTTATCAGGTACCTGAGCCAAGCATCCCCAGACCTTCAAGTAGTTTAGATTCGGTGCGTATCCCTTATAGAGTTTGTAGGGAGTTTTGTTCAGTTGTCTGTGGAGAACAATGTTAAGAACAAAACATGTAAACAAAACGAATTTTCCGCCCATATATTGTCAAATAGACCAGAGCTTAATAACATAACATTCATCATTTCTTTAAGAGTTCTATTTTTACGTTCCACTATGCCATTTTGTTGTGATGAGTAAGGAGCGATGAACTCATGAATAATACCATTTGATTCACCGTGTTCTTTAAGAGTTCTATTAGAGTACTCACTTTTATCTGATCTTAATATTTTTATCCTTTTGTCTAACTAATTTTCAGTTTCTGCCATAAATTCAAAAAACATGCTACTAGGCTTCATCTTTTGATTTTATCAAATAGACCTTAGTAAATCTAGAAAAGTCATCAACAAAAAATACATAATAATTTTTACCTCCTCTACTAATAGTATTTTTGAAATCTGCTAGATCATAATGAATTAATTATAACAATTCAATACTTCTATTCTCAACAGGTTTGAAAGGTTTCTTAAAGTACTTACTTTCTACGCAAACAGGGTATTTACCAGTTTTATGCGATCAACATGCATTAATTAGGTTTAAATCTTTAAGCTTCCTAATTGATGCAAAATTCACATGTCCTAGTATACCATGTCACAAATCAACAGATTCAACTATATAGGCAGAACTAGAAGCATTTGCATTCATGAAAATAGTATTAAGTACAAAAAGACCATTAGACAAATACCACTTACCAATGAATTCTTTGTTTTTGGTGAGGATAACTTTGTCACCTTCTAGTATAATCTTAAGATCTGCTCGATTCAACAGACTCTCAAACACCAAGTTCATACGTAGGGAAGGGACATACAAAACATTACTTAAAGAAAAGGTTTTTTCAGAAGTTAATTTTAAAATAACCTTCTCTTTTCCGATTACTCCTGTAGTGGTTGAGTTTTCCATTAGTACGCATTCTCCATCAGCAGTGTCCTTGTAGTCATGGAGAAGTTTTTGATTGGTTCAGAAGTGTCTAGAGGCTCCAGTATCCAGGATCCAATTAGTCTTTTTTTCAATTAAGTTGACTTCCACAACAGTAGCTATGACTTTATCATCTTGTTCAGCAAGATTGGCTTGAGGTGCAGGTTTCTGGTTGTTTGACCTTCCCTTCTTTTGATTGCAATGGTAGGATTTATGTCCTTCCTTTCCACAGACATAGTAGATAAGTTTCTTCTTCATGATATCGCCCCTAATAGCCTTGAACTTTACCTTTTCTAAAGTTCACCCATTTTGCCTTTTATCTTGCTTTAACCTGTCTCTGTTCACAGTGGAAGATTCAACTAAGTTTAGGGTTTAGGGTTTAGAGTTTAACTAAATTTACATTTTTCAAGGCTAACTTATCTTTTAGTCTGTTGGCTTCTTTTGTACTCATGTATCTATTCCAATCCTTGCTTGTCGTTTGTCATTTGGGACTGTAGTCATTTTCTCACAACGTACTTTTTTCGCCCAGCATCATCTCCATCATAGCAAACTCCAGAACGCATCAAATCCAACATGTGGTTCAACAGATGCCCACAAACTGTCTTGTTGTCCTTCTTGTATTTCTCGAGATCAACTGTAGATGCTTTCTTTACCTGGTCGATGGTGATGGAAAGAGGTCCTGTGGATGATTCTAGATCAGAAGGTGCTAGAAGATCAGATGGTGGATCGGTGGTAAGGATATAGTCGACTTTGAGCTGTTAAGAAAAGATCAACAGTCTTTGGGACCAACGATGGTAATTTGTTCCATCGAGTGGCTCCAATTTGGACAAGTCTGGTAGAACTTTGTTGGTTTTGATCAACATCACAATTTCTTACAGATTGTTGAAAAAATAACGAAAAAACACCAATTAAAGTAACTTATGTCGTGACAAACCACTACCCTGAAGCAATTTCGATCGACTGTGGTGCTAATCGTAATGTCAGTTGCTTCCAAAGGTTATCAGAGCTCGCTAATTCTGACTGCACTCACTGAAAATAAGAATCAAAACAATGGAAAAATAAGCTTAGAACTTTGGTGGAGAGTGTTTTAGTGAAGTTGTTTGAGAATTGGAATGAATCAATAACTCAGTGTCAAGAGAAGTATTTATAAAAGATTCTCATCAACTGTCATCATGAAATGCGAGAGTATGGATTGTGCACAGGAAAAGTTGGCAATGTGGAAAAGCATCGTCTTCAGATAGACGAACAGAAACGACTGGAGAATTGACCCGAATGTCGACGTGTGGCAAAATGGAAGCAAACTACGTCACTGAGTGACGCATGGCGAGGCAAAAATAGACACTAAGAGGAATAAAAAAAATATTATGATAGGTAATAAAAATTACATTCTTATTCACGCAAGTGCGATTACCCGAGCCTGCCCGACGATGACGACACGTGTGGTGACAGAGTTATACTATCACCTATAACACAGTTTATAATCTCCTTTTAGTACTCATCTATTTATGTCCACTTTCTTCTTCCAATTTTATCGATGTAGAACAAGGAAGCTAATACTTAGCTATTTATGTCCACTTACTTCTTCCAATTTTATCAATGTAGGACAAGGAAGCTAACTTGGCCAAAGGCCTACAGTCTACTTTCAACAAGTTTGGATTTGGATTGGATAATTAGGTGGGTTTGGTTTGGTCATTGGGCTTGGGCTATGAATATATATTAGGCTTAAGTAACCATTTTAAAGGAATTATCTGACTAAAATTTGGACGAATTTGACCTTATCATTCAATTAAAATAAAAATTTTATACAAAAGTCATTATATTTATTTACTATAAATATTTTAGACGACAAATATTATGGATATTAAGTTGAAATATTTGAACTATTAATTAATTAATATTTTTATTTTTATTTAATTTATTTGATTGCATTTATTATTGATCCTAACTAATTAGGGTATGTATGATATAAAATTAGGAACGTTGTTAATTAAATTTAATTAACAAACATATCATCTCCCATCTTAAACACTTTCACCATCCATTTCTTGTTTTTCATTTCATTTTCTTCTTCTTCCAATCAAAACATTTTTTTTGTTCATCTCCTTCATATTTTCTATTGGATTCATATTTTTTTATGTTACATATTCTGTCCAATTATCATTTTATATATGTATTTTTGAATTTATTATTAAAATGATTTTTTAGGTCAGTTGATTTTCTCTTATATTAGTAAAAATTAATTTTTGTTGATTTTGAGAGAAATATACTTTCAATTTATAACGATTATATTACATCCAACTTTCAATGTTATTCATATATTTAAAGACCGTTTCATAATTTTAGACAGTATATAAAGGTGGAATTGATTTACATGTTTGTTCGTTACATATTAGGGGATATTATGAATGTATATTACACTTATATATATATATTCTTATTAGGTATGACCAACGCTCTAGTATATTATGATGGTTTTTACAACAATTTGAACAACTATATTAGTTACAGTGTATAAGATATTTTAGTCTATGAACATATGTCATTTGAACAGTTACACAATAGTTTATAAAAATTCTAAATCAACCACGTATATTATTTATAATTTTCATTGAATTGCAGCGGTATATATTATATTCATGAGACAATAATATTCTTATATTTAAAGTTTTGTTTCTAAATTAACACATTGTATTTTTTATATTCTTCATTGAAGTCAATATGAAATTGCTGATTGAATATATGTTATTAGCATACAAAAACTTGATATATATAGTATGTGAAACAAATATATAACAACCATTAACAACTAATTTTATTACATGGTATATTATTGGATTGGATTAATTGGGTCTTCAGGATATATCATGTTTTATATAGAACATTATTATAGATGTTTATTATATGGTATGAGGTATATATATGCAAAATAATTAAATATGCATGTTTATATATGAGAAAGTATGTAAAATGTATATCTTACTATTATGTAACTTACTAAAAAACTATAATTGTTAATATTATATTTGATATAAGCATGATATATATTTGAAATTAATAACTAAACCAAATAAGTTCACGGATATAACAATAATATATGAGATGGTATATCATTTTATATACCAATAATATATGAGATTGTATATTTTCATTTTCAATATGATTATTGACACAAAAAATAAATTATGGTATGTTTTTTAAAAAAAAACTATAGAATTTATAGAATAAAAAAATGAAAAAAATGTACACGTTTGTACAAAACTCAAGCAACATAAAAACATAGGAATGAAAAAAAAGGAAAAAATCATGTAAGAAACCATATAAATAATGACAATAAATAAAATAAAATAAATGGATTTATATGGAAAAGAAAAAATAAACCAAATATTTACAATTAAAAAAATTAATATGTTCTATCTCACATTATATAAATCGAATCTCATACGATTAAAAAAATATATGTATTATCTTACATTAAATGCTCCAAATTAAAATGAATAATAAATACCCAAAGTCAAATTTGAAATTAAGTAAAAAAGGAAACTATCTTTAATTGTTTTTATATTTGTGTCGTTGCAAATTTCTTCTATTTTTTATAATAATATTGATCATAATGACAGGTAGTGTTGGTCAACTGGACCTTACTTTTGTGTAAATTTGAAGCTCAATATATCTTTTATGTAAAAGATGACAATTTTAAGCTTCTTATGTAATTGTGCCCATATATTTATCCTATTTAATATCTAAGGGCCCGTTTGGTAACGTTCAAGTTTTTTGTTTCTTATTTTCCGTTTCTTCTTTTTTAGAATAAGAAATAAAAATGTGTTTGATAACTGTTTATGTTTCTTGTTTCTTGAAAAAAAAGAACAAAAACAGAAAATGTATTTGATAATTGTTTCTTGTTTTCTGTTTTTCTTATTTCTTGTTTAATAATTCATTCCATTGCTCCTCTTCAAGATTTATGTTTGATTTTATTGTATTCACATGTAATTCAATTAAATGTTAAATAAAAATATAAGTCATGCATTAAACATAAAAAAGAAAATGATAAAAAATTTGTATCATTTAATACAAAAGAAGTTCCAGTGCACAAATAGAACGAATAACATAAACATAAAATTGTATCTATCCTTCAAATGTTGTTCAAATTTGATTGGCAATATCATTTCACTCGGGTCATTTCTCATAGATGATGTCAACTCACATCTAATTCAATTATATCTCTCTACAAATTGCTCAACAAATTATTTGTATCTTTAACGATCATTTATTCATTGTTAAAGTCATGGAATAGATCATCTTGACGATCATTCAATCTAATATAATTGTGAATTGTGCAACAAGCTATCGGTATATATTTTGTCTTGATCGGGTATGAAGGCATTTGCTTAAGAATAGGAAATCGAGCCTTTAGCACACCAAAACAACATTCAATGATATTCTGCAATGAAGAATGTTGATAGTTAAACACTTCTTTACCTCGAGGGCGATGTCTCATTTCTCTAAAATCTCATAAATGATATCTTTGACCATGAAATGATGCTCAAAATCTTGGCATGTTTGAATATCTTGAATCAACAAAATAGTCTTGATCTGCATATAATAAAGCAAATAAAAAATTATCATAAAGTCATCCATTTCATTTAAAGTTCTAAAAAGACATAATTATTTACCTCTCGTAGGCATAAAAAATTTATTCTCGGGATTCTTGATATATTCAATAAGTATGCAAGAGTCATTGGTCGATTCTTCAGACATGACATACGTGAATAACATATCAAACGAACAAACATATATTATATTCCATGTTGTGTTAGTTTTTCTTCCACGAAACGGTATTTATTCATATTGGGAAATACTTGCAGGAACGTGAGTGCCATCAATAGCACTAATACAATTCTAAAGCATAATCATAAACACAAATATATTTTGAATTAGTATGAATTTCATGCAAAAGATGTAATATTTCAAAAAAATTAACGCATTACCTTAAAGAAAGAGTAATATTTTGACTTTGATACGATCTCCATTGGTACAATGTCCATAGTGGGTGGTGGGCTAATAATTTATAGTCCAAGCTTGCAAACTTTTCTAAAAAAAATGTTAAAAACTAGAGAAATTGTATAACCTGAATGTTGAAATCTTTCTGTTGTTATACACATTATGTGATATGATTAATAATAATATAGCAACTTTTTCTTGAACAGTGAGATACCTAGATGCTTTCAGATTTGTCTTTTATTTTAAATCTTCACAAAACCTTATGAATGTAACTCTTTTCATCCTGAAACAATCGAAACATCTACTATCATTTCCATTTAACAACTCGATCACATAATCATGTCCTCTCGGTGCAGAGGTTCTACATGGTTGTTTACAGGATTTTATCTTATACAAGCTCATGTGTAACAAAGTAAAAATGATACAGATAGCATCGTCATTGTCATTAGAATCAGAATCCTCGAAATGATTCACTTGAATTAAATCCATTTCTATTCACTAGTATATCCCTAAATCAAATCCATTTTCTAAACTTGTTAACTATCTTATTCACCTCAGAAAATAAAAACTTTTTAGATGTCTTATTCGCCTATAAATGATTAGAAATGAAAAAAAATTCAAGTATTATACCATGAAAAGCTCGTTCCATTGCTCCTCTTTAAGATTGATGGTGCCTAATAATGGATCCCAACCATTTCCTGTCATATCACTCAACATCTTTTTGAAGTCTTTCTAAGTTTGTCTTAATTGATTGAACTTGTTTTTCAATTGATCAGGAGAGTAATTATATTATGTACTAGCATTTAGTTGGCTTCTTATATAATTTCAACTAGTCTTTGTAAATGTTGTAGTTGGTCGATTGCCTTTTGCAACCTCTTCATCCATTAAGTTTACAAACAGAGCTTCACTATTTTCTAACTATGGTCCCTCACTTCTGTAACAACATAACTTTTCTAACTAAGTCGAAGTCATTAACTTAAAAACAATGACCTTAGTTTACACAAAAACACCAAATTAAATTAAAATCAAACTCTCAAAGAAAACAAAATTTAAGTTCGGGTCCTGTTTAAAATAACCAAATTTTAAAAGTAAAGCTTGCAAAACATCAGTTCATGAACTCAGTTAAACCATAAAATTTTCTAAACAGTCTCAAGTACTAAAACAAAATAAGAAAACAAAACATTAAGCAGAAGCAATTGACGACATCTTCTATGACACTCACATCTCCTTCTTGCCTCTTGTCGATCCGCCTCCCTTGTTACCTTTGTCTGAAAAAAGTTAAACATAAAAGGATTAGTATAAACATACTCAGTAAGAGACCCACTACTGGTCCCGTTAGGGAAAAATAAAATATTAACTTCCTAATCGAGTCCTGCACAGTCACAGTCTCGTGATCCTGTAGGATACATATAATTAGTCTAACGCTCGAAGGACGCATAAATCAGTCTAGTGTTCTGTAGAAACAAATATCAGTCTAATGATATCGTAGGATGTACAAAAGGTGGTGATCCCGTAGGACACCTGCAAGATAGCTACAGAATAGGAACTAATAATTTTCCCCTCAGTCCATTCTAAACATCTTAACAGTTTTTCATAGTACAGTCAAATGTCCTCATCACATGAACTCTTCACTTAACTCCTAACAGTCATCTTACACTAACTTAGCCCAAGGTCAGTCAGAAACATATCAGTACATCAGTCAACAAACTAAACAATTATAACATTCCCTCAGTCCACAAGAACACAACCATACTTTAGTATATCATACATTCCGCCTAAACAACAAACCATCCATTTAAACCTATAACCTATATAAGAAACATCTACGAGTTTATGTCATTCAACATCCATATGTGTATGTATATATATATATATATATATATCCAGATAATCACAAAAATGCACTCAACACCCAGTCTACATCAAATCTATTTATATATATATATAAGTTTTTCCCAGTCAAACACAACATACAATAACCCTAAAATCTACTTAGACATACATATGTGTCATATCTAACATCCGTCCTCAGTTTTAAAGACAACATACAGTCAACATATTTATCTTTATAGGCGAGTCCAGTAGAAAATTCCTTACCTTAATGTTACCTAAGCACCTTAATCGAACTAACGTCCACGAAAACGAACCTAAACATAATGATAAATCTCAGTATTTTCCCAAATTCGTTCCTTCGTTCAAATCATTAAACCACGATATCCATGAACTTACCCAAGAAGGTAGAGAATCTAGCTCCAATGAAACTTATGATCAACACCCAAGGATCCTAACGTTGAAACGTCGATATCACCTTCAAGAATAAACACTAATTTGACTCATTAACAACATCCATCTCACAGAATTAACAATGTAAAACCTTACAATTACCCATTAATTTCATCCTTACAAATAAACTTACAACAAAACAGCGGCAGTGACGATCAAACCCAAGCAAAATATATTGTGCAAGACAAATCTAATAGCTTTCTTTGGAGAAGAGGACTCAGGTACAGTGGCGGCCATTCAGGACGAGGATGGCGGCAGCTGTTCGGAATAACCCACGACGGTTTGGGACAACCGGCAGTGGCGTAGAGCAGAGCAGATTCGTGGTGGCGCGGTTCGCAATACGACGCAATAGATGGTCAAACTTCGTCATCGACCAACAGACTAGAACGAATGGCGTGGTAGCGGCTCGTGCTTTGTCGTCGACCGACAGACTGGAACAAAAAAGAGGGAGGTGGAGGGGTTGCGGCAGCCGTGAATAAGACAGAAAGATGACGAAGAAATCGAGGGGGATGGTGTGCGTGCGAGGGAGAAGGGAAAAGTCTTTTCTTTTATTATTATTTTTTTAAAACCTAATAAAAAATATATTAATAACAATAATTAAACTTTATATTAATAATAATTATTATTTCTTATATATATCTTAAATTTTTATTCCACATCCTTTTCCAACCATTCCAAAATATAATAACACCCCAAAAAACCTTAAAATCTATAAACAAGGACAATTTGATATACTTAAAAGTAAGATAAAAAAAAACATATTACCTTAAGATTTCGGGGTGTTACAACTTTCTTAATCCATTAATCTCAACAACCTCATCGACACAACATTGTGCAGATGATTTTTGTGACATTTAGAATACAATAGTAATTTTAAAATAAGTTATTATGTTCAATTTCAACACTCATAATTGAAAAGAAACAAAACAAAAGATGGTATTATGTATTGGCCTTTTCCCATTAGAAGTACCAAGCATTAATGTAATTGACCAAAGAAAATACCTTATAAGTATCAGACAAAGATTTGAAATCATTATCAGTTTGATGCCACCAAATTTCTACTTCAATTTCTTAATGCCAACAAAAAGAGAATGCAACTTTTTCCTTTATAAAAAGAAACACAAAAATCTGGCTATGGGCATTGCTAAATATAAAATAAAATTTTGAAAAACATTGCTCTATAGTTCTTCATACTCTTCTTGCACACGGAAACTACACCTTTTACTCTTAACATTTCCTTTTATGTCCTATCCAATCGTCATCTTTTCTTGTACAATGGCCATGAATAATTAGCTTTTCCCCATGAGAAGTACCAAGCATCTCAAATCTTTTTGATATAAACGATCTCAAATGCAATCATTCATTATAAAACTATTTCTACAAGAGTTTGAACACAGACTCTAATACAATGCTAGATCACCAATCAAACACTTAAGAAAGTCCTAACATACCGATAGAAGGATCCATTAAATGGCTTAGCAAAATTAAGTATTTATAGATAGCTTTTGGATAGAAAATTCTTTAAAAAACTGTTGTTGTTTTTTCTTTACTGAAACTAGGAGCAAAATAGAAAAGTTGATAAAATATGCAAACAGATTATGAACAAATTACAGGTATTATATGTGCAAAAATAAAGAATACAATGTATACAAAAAAATTTAACAATAAAATTGTATTTGCTTTCTCTCTTCTTCCTTGTGAATCCACCAAATTGGATGTGTTCCACTACTGTGCTGGGTGAACTCAGGGAACAACAAAAGAAGACAAATATAATTCAAAAGCGTAGTGTTCAGATAAATCGAATCTCGAAGAAGGATGAAGTGGTGTGGTCTGGGTTATCCTTTGACAAAAACTTCTGGTCTGGGTTATCCTTTGACAAAAGCTTCTTACTTCATGGATCATAACTATTCTAAGTTGTATTTTCCCCTACTCTTACTTCATGGATCATAACTATTCTAAGTTGTATTTTCCCCTACTCTTACTTCATGGATCATAAATATTCTAAGTTGTATTTTCCCCTACTCTTACTTCATGGATCATAAATATTCTAAATTGTATTTTCCCCTACCCTTCTTCCCATACAAGTCCAGCAAAAGGAATGTGTGCACTACTATACTAGATGGGCTTGCCCTGCCAACCAAGTCCTGAGACTTATGGTGGTTTATGGGAACAAGAGAAGAAGTGAAATACAACCTAAAACAATGGTGATCACTTTAAATAGGATGCTTGAAGAGAAATGAGAAATACAACATAAAACAGTGATAATTGAAGAGAACAGGGTATAAATCTGAAGGAAATTTTTTTTGTTGGGTCCACAGTTAGGATTTGGAATTTTCATGTTGTTTAAATAGGCAGTTTTAACCAAGGTTAAGGGGTTGGTCACCATATGGTTAAAGTCTTGTTGAATTAATTATGGTTTTGAAAAGTTGATAGAGGTTCATTGCTCGAGGTACGACGTATTCATTGCTTCTTAGAAGTTTAAGTAATTTTAAAGAGCGATGATATGTTTCAACTCCCCAAGAACCTTAACGATTCCCAAAGAAACCTTAAACTCAATTACTAATTATGAAAAGATCAAAATGCTTGTTGCATTTTGGAGTAAACCCTTTTGTAAGGTGGCTTCATTGTATGCCCTCCTTCCCGAGTAGCCTACAGATTTAGCGAGATGACTCGCTTTCACCAGATGAGAAGAATATACAAACCTAAGTTACAAAATTAATTTTACAAGTATGCCATAACTACAACTAATTATGCGTATAATAGAGATACAGAAATTCTATGGATGTAAACTGTAGTAAAGATATAAGAATTATACTTTAAAAATGCTTCCACGCATCCCAATTATGCAACTGAAGATCTGTGATCTCGTCGCGCGCTGCTCCACATAGCCTCTGGACTTTCTTGCTTATCTGTGACATGGCTCTGTGCTTCTTGATTGTTCATCACAATAAGCCACTACTTTCAATCATTCATTGCAATGTCCAGATAATATATTGTGGTCCTTGTTTGTGCAATTAGTCAAGACATTAGTTTCATAAAACTTAACGTGGGGATGCTTTCTTTGATGCCTTAAAATAGGTAAAATAAACTTTTTGAAACAAAAATTAGGCATTTTGTGGTTCTCATTCATTTGCAAAAAAACGCATCCCCTGAAATTCCTCTTGGTTTTTGCCAAAAGATACATTGACCTTGAGGCTAGTTCAAGCAATCATAGATTACTCTAGTACCTTGAATCTCTTCATGCGATCTTCGGCTGAACGTATTATTCATCAAGACCAAAAGTTTTACCAAAACTCCAAGTAAACCCCAATCTATTGCTTGAAAAATCAGTTTTCCAATAATAGTGCAAAAAACTTGGTATGGTAGGGTGGAATGTGTATTCATTTCCATTTGGACTCAAGGTTAGCCAAATGCACAATTAATTCTATGTGATAAGTCATTGGTCATGATCACTATATGCAAAGTACTCACTATGTACCTCCTTATCACGTAACTACTAAGTCCTTGTTGAGTACAATTTTCCTACTGCTTACCCAAGTATAAGGGAAACAATAGGTTTATTTGGATGATCTAGAGTTGAACACAGGGAATTGATAACAAACTTAGTTCTAGAGTCTAAACCCTAAACACGGTGATCCAGGATTAAAACTACTTATGTACACCTAGGAGTCTATAAAAGAGGGATAGATGAATGTGAAATGGAGATGTGAATTAACTTGTATGCTAGAAAAAGGTGAAGGAAGGTCTACACATTATTAGGCGATTAAGCTGTCTGAGAGCCTTAACGCAACATGACTTGCTTAACTAGTTTATGATTAAGGCAAGCTTCGCTCGAAGTCTTTAGACGCCACACTTGCTTGTCTTTTGAGACTAAAGTGACTAAGCGTGATTAGCTGAGGTATATATAGCAGAATTCACTTATAATACTTGTTAAACTTCTCGATTAAGAACAACAACCTCTCGGCACCTCATGTCCATAATTTTTGTTTGTCTTTCGGGATACAAATGTTACGTTGGTCAAGTAATCAACATAGCTCAACTAACACGACATGAATTATAAGTTAAACTTCTTATCAAGAACTTATCACAAACCTAACTACTAATAACACATTGACAAGTGAAAAGTTAAGAAATGATGGATTGAAAAGGTATAATCATGCAATATATTAAAGAATATAGGCCTCGGGCTATTGTACAGTATGACCAACATATATTATACAAAAATACAAAAATGGAAGACAAAGAAGATGAAGAATATTACAAGTTAGGGGATAAATGGAATATGGGTTCCTCTCTACTCAGAAGTTAAGCTTTCACTTTCACAACTGACCAGAGAAGAAGAAGAAACTCTTTACAACCGATGGAAAGGCTATTCCTTTTCGCTCTTCTCTCTAGGTTTTGGCCCATTCATGCTCTTTCATTATGGTGAAGATAGAGTCCTTATATAGACAACTTTCAATGAGAAATTTCTATTTTTCTAAGCATATCAACATGTCACGCCGAAAGGTATCTATCGTGAGTCACATCATCTCCATCTTCCATTCTTGTCCCCTAATGAACCATTTTTCTTGTTATGACTCGGTTTTCTTACCTAGAAATATTAATAGTCAACCAAAATCTTTATCGCATAGTGTCGATGCAAGTTCCCTTGTGATTCACTAATTCACTTCTTCTTATTAATCCTGCATTCAGGCAAAGCTGTCATAGTAAAACAGACGTAAAAGTTTATGTAAAATCTATTTCTAATTAATTATGCATTTTCAATATAAACTATACGTTTTTCTGTCCTTCTTCCCTAATTTGGCCTCATTATTCTAATAAAAGATGCTATAATAATTTGTATTTCTACAAGTTATCACTTGGTGATTTAAGAGAATCCTCTGATAAATCTTCTATAAAATCCCGCATGCCCTAAAAAGCTCCTCAAAGACTTGACATCTGAAGGTGGTGGCAATTTACTTACCACATCAATCTTTGCAGTGTCCACTTTTAATCCCTTGTTGGAGAACCTGTGTCCAAGCACAATTTCCTCTTTGATCATGAAGTGACATTTCTCCCAGTTTGAAATGAGTAGTGTCTCTTCACATTTCTCCATAACTTCTTCTAAACTACTCAGACATTCTTTGAAGGAGTCCCCAAATACTGAAAATTCATCCATGAAAATCTCAATTGATCTTTCCAGGAAGTCTGTGAAGATAGCCATCATGCACCTCTAAAATGTCGCTAGCGCATTGCATAAGCCAAAAGGCATGCGGCAAAATGTAAATGTGCCATAAGGACATGTGAACGTTGTCTTATGTTAATCTTTCGTTGGAATTTTAATCTAGTTATAGCCAGAATAACCATTCAGAAAGCAATAAAACTCTTTTCCTGCAAGCTTATCCAACATTTGGTCAATGAAAGGTAAGGGAAAGTGGTTTTTCTTTGTTGTCACGTTCAGATTGCGGTAATCCATGCAAATTCTCCACCTTGTGACTGTTCGCATTAGGATCAACTCATTCTTCATGACAGTCATCTCTTCTTTCTTAGGAACATATTAGATTGGGTTAACCCATTCACTGTGTGCGATTGGATATATCACCCCCATGTCAAGCCATTTGATGATTTCTTTCTTAACAACTTCTTTCATAGCTGGGTTTAATCACCTCTGAAACTAAATGGTTCCCTCTTGACCCTCTTTCAACCCAATCTTATGCATGTAATAGGATGGGCTTATGCCTTGAATGTTTGCTAAGGTCCATCCTATTGCCTTCTTATGGTGTTTTAGAATATTCAATAACACCTATTTCTTTTTAGTATTCAAATGGGTGGAGATGTGATGGGCAGCGTGCCATTCTCCCCAAAATATGGATATTTCATGTGGTTAGGTAAAGGCTTGAGCTTTAATTCTGGAGGTTCTTCCATTGATGGCTTTGTCCTCTTCTCGCCTTTAATTTGCAGATCCAAAGACTCAAACTTCCTTTCGCTAGACACGACGTTAACTTCTTCTAGTACATAATTAGAGTCCTCGTCTTCAAAGAATTCTTCAAGGCTAAATAGTTTATGGTAGGCTTCTTCCTCGTAATAGTCCCACCCAAGGGATTCTATTACGCTGCAGCTCTCATCATTAGCAGGGAACTTCATTTTGTTGACAATGTTGAATTTAACTTCTTTGTCATTAAAATGCATCAACAACTCTCCTTAGTCGACATCAATAAGGGCACAGCTAGTTGACAAAAATGGTTGCTCCAAGATGATTGGGACCTCCCAATCAGCTTCGTAATCCAGAATGACGAAGTCTACTGGGAACAAAAAAAGTTCCACCTTTACCAAAACATCTTCAATTTTGCCCTCAGGCTTGGCAATAAATCTATCAGCAAACTGAAGCCCCATGTTAGTCGATTGTACCTCTTCTATCTCCAATTTCTTGAATATAGATAGAGACATCAAATTGCTGCTAGCTCGAAGGTCTATCATCTTCTCGGGTACCCAATTTTTTAAGATGTCGCTTGTTGTCCATGTTAGAGTCACTGTTCACAATCATTCATCCTTTTCGTCTTTGCTAAGATATATTTCAGGAACTTGACGTAGGAAAACATTTCCTCTAACGCATCAATAAGTGGAATGTTTATGTAAAGCTGCTTTCGGAACATCCAAAAACTTGTAAAATTACTGGTCATCGTTTTTCTTCTTCAAACGATAAGGAAATGGAGGAGGCAGTAACAGATTTGAGATTGTCGCCTGATTAGAAGCCTCGTCATGTTGTTCTTCTCATCTCCTACTGTCCACCTCCTTATTTAGTACATTATAATTATTACTTGAGCTATCAATCTCATCAGCAGAGGTAGAAATGGAATTTCTACGTTCAAGGTCAGGTTCGTAGATGGTCAAATTCCTTATGCTTCGTACTATCACTCCTTGACACTTTTCTTTTCCAGATCCTCCTACCTGGTTAGGTGTTTCAGTATTGCTAGAGAGTAATCCTTTTGGTCTTCCAAAGAAATTGTTGGTCAATGGCCCCAACTGTAATTCCAGATTCTTGATAGATGAGACTCGGCTCTACAGAAGGACATCATTCCTCTGGATATACTCGCGGAGTAGGGCTTCCATGGATTGGTGTGAGGGTGAAGTAGTATTGTTTTTTTGTTGATGGTGTAAGGCTTAATGGTGTGGCCTAGCCAGGTGCTTCGCCATGATAATTTCCTTGGCCACCTTGCCACCTTTGAGCGTTTTGCTCTCGACCTCCTACTAAAATTAGGGTGATCTCTCCACCCCACGTTATAAGTATTTAAATACGGGTCATTCTTTACATAGGTGGCGGTCTATATGTTTAGTGGGCATGCTTCAGTATTATGAGAACCTCCACATACCATGCATCCTAGTTCAACCACTTGTTGTATCGCTTGAATAGCTTCCCGCGGGGTTTACTTGCGATAACGCCATTGATTGCAAAAGCTTGTTCATTTCGGTGACTTGACCTTGCAGTGCCACCATTGTATTTCTATCCACTCCATCTTATATTCTGTCTTTATTTCCTCTTGTCTCTCTATTTTCTTGCTGTGAGCCAAATCCGTCATCTCGCCATTCTTGACTATTGCTGGCCATAGTGTCCAATGTTATTTTTATCTGGTTGTAGGAACTTCTAAGCATCCCTCAGCAGACTATTGCCTATCCTCACTTAACCCAATACATAAAAATTTCTCTATTAGATCACATTCAAGAATGTCATGATGAGGGCATCCTTTCACTAACCTCTTGAATCTTCTCCACTCATCAATCAAATTTTCTCTATCCTTTTGTTGGAAGGTCATCAGGTCTTATCTTCTCCTCGCATTCTCAATGGACGAGAAGAACTTCTTCATAAACTTTTCAATTGAATCATCCCAAGTTGAAACTTCTCCTTGTTCAAGAGAATTTACCCATTGCTTAGCCTCATCGCATAATGTAAATGGAAACAACGCAGAACGCAACTCATCTTGCGATATTCCCATCATGTTGAAAGAGGTACAAATAGAGTAAAGTTATGGATGTGATCGTGAGGATTCTCGCACTGGTGTTCTTCAAATTGCCCAAAATTTTGTATCATCTAAAGCATAACTGGTTTAATTTAAAACCTTGCATTACCGCCAAATGATGGGTAGGCGATTTCAAGGTTGAAATCATAGAGGTTTGGCGAAGCATATGGCCTAATGGGTCTGTCTAAATCATGGGCTAGGTAAGTGGGATTTTATCCTTGGACATTTTGATGGGTAGGGTTATTTTGATTGTTTTGGTTATCCATGTAGTTTGCTTTATTCAACCTTTACCTTTCTCGTCTATTTCTCTAAAATGTTCACTCTATTTCAGGGTCAAGTCTGAATGCTGGTTGTTCACCATCACTCATAAACTTGGTCGCGTACTCTTCGGCTAAAGCACACAATTGAGTTGAAACAGAACTTCTGCATGATATTAGCACACAATTATGTTAAGATGGAAAAACATTAAATTCTCCAGCAACGACTCTAAAAACTTGCTTAAATATTTTATGTTCTATTTTATACATGCATTGTTATCATGAATTTAACATGGTAGTCTCTAATTGAGTGACTGTTAGGTGACTAGGTAGGGTTATGCGTTAAAAGGTGCATTCCTATTCATGTGTTGCTAATTTGCTAAAGATATGCGTTTACGTGCAAGTTTTTCTCTCTATCACCTAAGTGTAAATGAAGAGATGTTTCCTAGTAAGTCCAAGGTCGAACACAAGGAATTTAAGCTCCTAATTTATCCTATCGTGCAGCTAAATCATGAGATATACAGCAAAGGTATGAACAATATAATTTTATCCTAACTATTTACACTAAGGTACTTGGCAGTGCAAGGTGAACATGGTGAAATGAGAAACATGGGTATTGAACTCATTATAGGCATGGCGAGGAAGGAATAATCTAATTATCTAAACGCAATGAATCGTGCTTTAATAATTCAAGGCGATACAAAGCATATTTTAACTTTAAATTAGGGCGAGTTGCCTCTCGACGCCTTCGCCATACTTGCTCGGCTTTTAGGATCCAAATACACAAAGTTAAACTATGATTATACTTTATCATTTTATAAGAATTTTATGTTGTTTCTCCTTAGTTAAGGCGGGCAGTCTCTTGGTATTTTTGCCACACACATTGTCATGTATGTGAAGGACAAACTTGACAATAAGATTGTATTGTTACAGCCTTCTCGCCAATCTCGTAGCTAAATGTGTATTCTCACTTGTTAGATGATTACAATCAATACCATTGTTCTTCTTTCGAATATACAATGCTTTTGACATTCGTGTTTAACTCAGCAAATCTTAAAACACAAACACAATGATTCTCTATGCATTAAAACACATATTATTGCTAGCAAATTAATGAAACAGATCAAAGAAGGCAAGAAACAGAAATATGGGAGAATGAAAGAAGAAATGCATTGCATTGAATAAAATAACTTTAGGCCTCTTGGTCCTGAGGTACATATTACAATACATTACAATAAAAATACAAAATGGAAGACAAAAGAAAGTGTTACGCCTTAAAGTATGATTTGATTACAAACTTAAGATTAATCACACTGTCTCATAATAGCTCTGCTTTTCGACTTTTCTTTCATTTTTCTTTATAGGCCATAAACTATCCTCATGCTTTTCATTCTCACACTTTTTTTTGCATAATTCATTTTTAATCAAACCACATGCTTTTGTTTTGACCTCTTTTTTCTCTAATTTACCCACATTAATATGAACTTTTTTTTAAAAGGAAAATATTAGACGATTTTTTACAAAGTATGTTGTCTTCAACTTTGTCATTCTATGCAATAGTAGGCCTACTTTTTGTAGGTACACTAACCTTCTTCAAATTTTGGTCTCATATATTCAACTGTTGAGCTAGTGTACATAAGTACTCAACTAATTGATTTAAATCAATCAAACTTTTTCGAAAAGATTTAACATTAATGACTTTTTGAAACTTCTTCCTTAGGCATGTAAACGGATTGTTGTATGTCAACCAACTCACCTCGTAAAGTCTTCCAAAATTGAACATCATAGTTGTAGGCAACACAATGATTTTTTTCTTGATAAAACATTCTCACTAACTAAAAAAGATCTCACACACTCAACTTGTTGTTTGTTCACTCAAGAACACTCATGTTTGCACATAAAGGATAGGATCTTTAGAAAAGTAGCTAAATTATGATATTGGGTACGTCTATGCAATCGTCGAAATAGTGAGCTATTCAATATAAACAAGACAATATAATTATGAAAGTAACCACAAAAAAAAACAAAAAAAACAAAAGAATGAAAGGTTCAAATAAATAAAGAAAAACACAATTTTTTGGATGAAACTAAACTAAACACGACAATTGATTTGCAAATAGAAAGGTTTTAAGCATCGAATTTGATGAACTATCGTTCCTAGAAGTTGAAGATGAGAAATTGATCTAAAAGTTTGTTGAAGGGCATAAAGTGAAGTTCGGTCATTTGCAAGGAGAAAGAAAATGAAAAATAAGAAGAAAGTTTAAAAGTCACATATTTGAATGTCTTCAACAATTAATGATAGGAATGTGAAAATACATTCTAATCATACAATTAACCTAGGGAATGGTAGAAACACAGAAAGAGTTAATGTAATAACTCAATTATATAAAATTTGATTACAAACTCAAGATTAATCACACAATTTGTATGAATAATTACAAGAACAAAAAAAATTATCAACTTTCTTTTTTTTCTTCTCCTTCTTCTCTTTTTTCTTTCTTTCTTTCCTTTATTTTTTTTTAAACTTTTCTTCTCAAACCCAACATTACTAAGATAATCTCTTATATTTGGACAAACTTCATACATCTCATGTGGTACTCAAATTCATCAATGGTGTAGCCATAAGCACAACTAAAGAAATATTTATCAAGTAGCGCATCCTTAAAATGGAGTTTCATGTTACTTAAGACATGTTTTGTGCTCACACAATACTCAATATTTGAAAACACTCTTAAAACTCTTGTAGGGATGTTAAGATGCCTATCAGAAACAATGACTAAATTATATCACTCTGAAAAGCTACCTCGTATTTTCTCAAAAAATCATATTCATGATGCATCATTCTCAGAATCTACAATAGCAAATGTAAGAGGGAAGATTTGATTATTACCATCTTGTGCTGAGGCTGTTAATAGGATGCTACCAAACTTATACTTAAAAAACGTGTCAACAACAGAAATAATAGGTCTACAACATTTTCACCCTTCAATTGATGCACCAAAAGTCATAAAGTAAAACTTGAAATGATCATTATCATCAATCTATAAGGCAATGCATGTACCTATAAAAAAAATACAAAACATTTCTATCAGCACTAACAAAAGTGACTAGATAGATAGTGATAAATGTTAATATTTGTCTATCTAAGATAGACTGTGGTATTTTCCTATCCCCATCTATCTGAAAATGAATATAAAATTTGATATAGAAAGTTGATCATACCTGGGTTAGATTCAATCAATTTATCAATGAAGCTTGGAATCAATGTGTACGATTCAACTGTCACCTTTTAATATCTTTACAATGTGTTCTTTTGCACTCCAAGCTTTTTCATAACTTATATCAACTCCAACATTTGTTCGAACCTTGTGGAAAATCGCTTTTGGAATGGAGCGGTCAGTAGGAATGAACCTAAAATCATCTATCAAGCAACTGCCAATTACTCATAAAGAAGCATACATGTGACAACTTTGGATAGTATTCAATGAACAGTCATGGTCATAAATGTATATTTGGAGCATCCATAACTCGCTCTTCTTATCACGAGATCCCCTAACATACCATTTGCAACATTCTTCCAAACATCTGAATTCAAAAGACCTCAAATTTGATATTGCAATTCTAAACTAAAAGTTGATTCACTGCTATTATGTAAAAACACTTTGAAAGCAATTCTTTATTTTTCAAATAATTTTTTTCCTTCAAATCATTATGATAAGAAATCTCTCTTATAACTTCATCATTTGAAACAGAAGAAGAAGAACCTATATTTAACGATATCTCTCAACATTATCACGTACACTACTAGAAGAAGACCCTTCCAAAGAATTAATACTTACATGAGAAACTAATGAATGTCTACTAGTTGCGTATTTAGCAAAAGCTAGATACCAAGCAAGACCATTGTCTTTTTTTATTGGCACCACAGTTTGAACGTTGCTTTTACCAAAATCCAATAAAATAGATAATTCTACGAACTCATCCAATTAAATCTCTTCGTATATTAAACCAACCAAACAATTAAACTAATTCGAACATCTACCAAAATTCAAGCAGCTGAGTAATTCTCATAGACATTGCATTCATTCCATTGACCTCCATAAAAAACAATTATAGGAATAGACATTGTATTTTGTAAAAAGAAAATACAATTAAGTATTCAATAGTGATATAAAATAATAGATAGACATCAATATTATCTATCATATAATAAAAGAATAAAATGTAAAAAACGATAATAATACACACAACGCAAGGATAGACGATCATATAGTGAAATAATATGCATTAAACGATCATGTTGACCATGATAAACTATTGTATTGAATGTAGTAAATGGTCGTCTTGATATAGATAAACGATCATGTTGATATTGGTAAACGATCATGTAGCTGATCGTGAAAAACTTCAAACTACCAATTATCATAGAAATACAGAACTCTTACATAAATATTTATATATTTTAAACAATTGAAACAAAAATGAATTTAGAGTTCTTACTATAAACAAAAACAAAAACGATCTTCATGATGAAATATAGATTCTTAACGAAATTATATAGATTCTTAACGAAATTTTATAAGCTTCTAAACAATTCAAACAAAAACAAAATTTAAAACTCTTACCAAAAACAAACTCACTACAACGATCTTGATAGAGGAAAATAAACGATCTTGATATTGTCGAAGTGAAGAAAAATATTAAAGAAGACGAAAATCTAAAAGAGCAAATGAGAAAATCTAAAAGAGCAAATGAATAAATCGCAAAAAAAAAGAAAAAAAAGAAAAAAAAAACCCAAAGAATAATAATATAAAGAACTGAAAAATTGTTCTGCAATAATAAAAAATCAAAACCAATAAAGACAAATATAAAATTTATGGAAAAGTAATCAATTTCATGAACTTTTCTTATTTTGTTTTGTTTTAAGAGTAGTAAACATTTAAGACTTTCGTTATATTTACGTAAATTTACCTCAAATTTATTGATTACAGAAATTAAAGAGGTAAAATAATAAAATAAAATAAAGCCAAAATCTACCAAATCTCAGAATCATTATAAAATATTAGTGGTGGAAGAGGCTAATAAATTAAAAAATCCTTTCTTCTTATCCCACACATGAAGAATTTAGGAAGGAATACAACTCGATCATGGGTCACTTTGATCATCGGTTCAAGTCTTTAAAAAAATTTAAATGTTGCCATGATCGGTTGCACTTTGAATCTGAACTCTTTAATTACTCAGTCTAATACAATTTAGAGTTTCAAGCCTAGTCTGATTTACGGTTTCTAGCCTGATCATACCACTAGCCAAAATTGTCGATTGCAGGCCGTCCATCTATAATCATTGAATTCAACAAGCTATCATTGTAATTAAATATCTAGAAAAGAAACACCTGGCATTCTCTTGTCATCTGTCGTTTATTTGTCTCCAAATAAAATAGATTTTTCTTTTCTTTCGTGAAGGCATGACAAAAACTGATTGGCTAAAATTTCACATTCAGAAGACCGTCACTTACAATTTAAAATCACAAAAGTACCTTTAAACTTTTACCCTTTGTTTCAAAATTTGTAAATATTATCTCTTCACTTTCATTAAAAGGTCAGGGTAATTTTGTTACAGAAGAAAAGAAAGAAAGAAAAACAAAAACTAAAACAAACTCTCTTTAGATCATTCCAGCATTTCGGAAATTACATATCAGCACTCTTGTGAACATCATGGCTTATTTGAGATCGATAATAAAATGGTAGGTTGGGTTTGAATCAAATAGAGAATATAGGGAAGGCAGAGATACT
>JBBPDI010000029.1:15650232-15666833 GCA_037974545.1 Cucumis variabilis | reverse complement strand
AAGACATCCTATCCTGATCCTCATGAGGCTAAACTCTGTATTTTCCATCTCATGAGGCTAAACTGAAAATATTTACAATACCATTACATGAAAATAGGGGTAGGAAATGTCCATAGTACCCATACATGAAAAAAACTTATTTTCCATCTCTTTTTTTTCTCAGAAAACATGAAACATGTTTTCTCATAGTTTTTTTTCTCTCATCTCTTCAACTTCTCCCTATCTTTTTTTCTCTCAAACTTTCTTGCAATTTTTCATACACTCTTGAACAGGCTCTCTCGTTCCTATATATACACACACACACACACACATATATATATATATGTATGTATATATATGTATGTATGTATATAGTTATTATAGATAGTCCTCTAAGTTTTTTATGTTTGCTCTACCTTATTCTCTGCTTGGTGAAACATAAAGCTTAATTAATTTTACAATTATTCTAAGTAATTTAGGGTTGTTTGACATATATTTAGAATGTTTTTTTTTTTATCTCGTAAGTATCTCGCAATTTTCAAATTTTAGATGTTCAATTCCAAATCAATTATATTTGTGTTATGTAATTTAATGTGATTCAACACATGATTTAAGAAGTACTTAGCTTCTGTTTTTATATCTCCCAAACATCTCGTTTACACATGATTTAGGAAGTACTTAGCTTATGTTTTTATATCTTCCAAACATCTTACAACTTTCAAACTTTAAACGTTCAATTTCAAATCAATTATATAGTTGTTTTTTATGATTTAGGATGTGTTGAGCAAGACATTTCAACAAATCAAATCCCACCACATGATTCGTGACTCGGTCTCTTCTTGCAAGCTTTTGTTTTATAGTTTGTTTGTTCGTTCTCGTTGTTGTGTACCGATCATGTAGTTTTAGTCCTTTCATCGATGTTGTATTGTTTGTTCATTTGTAACTGCTCCAACAAATACAAATACGTCATGTAGATATGATAGGATATAGAAAGACATTTCAACAAATCAAATCCCACCACATGATTCGTGACTCGGTCTCTTCTTGCAAGCTTTTGTTTTATAGTTTGTTTGTTCGTTCTCGTTGTTGTGTACCGATCATGTAGTTTTAGTCCTTTCATCGATGTTGTATTGTTTGTTCATTTGTAACTGCTCCAACAAATACAAATACGTCATGTAGATATGATAGGATATAGAAAGAATTTATCAGTTTAAAAAAACTATGACATATATCTAAATAATATTTGGAAACATCGATATCTGATAAGTATTTGTCAGTTTAAAAAAACTATAATATATATCTAAATAATATTTGGAAACATCGATATCTGATAAGTATCTAATATGGTTTTTTTTTTTTGTGTCAAAGCATATGTGCTTCATATATTAAAATGAATCAAAACTAGAAGTAGATGGACCAAAATAGTATTAATATTTATAAACTTGTAATTTAATTAAACAAAAAATGATTTTATAAAAAAAAATGAGAATTTCTACAAAACTTGGTCAACAAATGGATAAACACAATTGCATACAACGTATATGATGGGTGGTTTATAAAATTTGGAAAAGTCACGCACGGTCAAGTGCATCATTATTGTTACAAAGATGTGATCAGAATTTAGATTATTCAATGTTTAAGTGGGAAGTCAATAAAATCCACTTTAGGCATCTATGCGTACTTGAACTTATCATTAATATTTATTTTCCTCATTTACATTATATCTATAATTGAAGGATGAGACTCCCAACCACTTGTATAAAAATCAATTAACCACTTCAAATCACCAAACTAAAATTTACATCTTCATGCTTTGATTTGAAACAGTGCGGTTTAAAGGAAAAAATTTCTAAAAATATTAATAAATATAATAAAAATTTAATATTAAACTACACGTGTCAATTTATAATAGATGTTAGCAGTTTATTAATGTTTCACTTATAGATATTTAAAATTTACTATATTTATAAATATTTTGATTCATTTTGTTATTTTTAAAAATATCCAAAAACTTATATTTAAGATATTTTAAAGTACTTTTATTTATCAAAAAATAACACCTATTTGTTGGGGTTGATTTCTATCTTTAGTTTTCAATATTTTAAAAATAAAAATTTTAAATGATTTTTTTCGTTATTGTTAACATATTTCAAAGAATAAGGTAAGACTTTGAAAATATTTATAAATATGCAATTAAAATTTGGTTAGTTAACTTAGTCTATAGCTAGAATTGACAACATAAATTATTTTAAAACAAATAAAAGTGAAGGTAAAAGAAGGAAAGTAGCTGGTGGGATTGTTGGAACTTTTCTTTGGAAAAAAGGCCGGAAAGGAAAACACATAGACTGTTTCTATTGTGTTGTTTCTTTTTTTAAAAAAAAAAATTCCCACACAAAGACCAATTTTATTAATTTATAATAATGTCTTAAAATATTTGCCTTCTAGAAGGTCAAAATCAATAGTCAAACTAATCAAACGAAGCCACGTAATACACCAAAGGAGCCGGCTTTCCGGCCATTTAGTATTTGCCTCCCCGAAGCTACGACTGATCGACATTATCGTTCACCCACAAACTGTCTTCTTTTTCTTCTTTCTTAAAACAATAAACTATTTGAGATTGAGATTTTTGTCTTATCTTTACTTAATTTTCTTATGATGGATAAAAAAAAAAAAAAAAAAAAAAAAAAAAACTTTCCACTTCCTTTCAAATACTAATATTATTCTAATAAGTCTCGGTTAAGTAAGATTCATTTTTATTGAACCTTTTAATGAAAATTATATAGAAATGCACATGAAAAATCAAAATTACTAGAATTTTTTATTTTTTTCTTCAAACTAACTCATTTTTTAAATTAAACACTACTTAAAAATATATTATTATTTTGATGAAGTTCTAATTATTATTTTAGTGATATTATTACTTTTTTATAATTTGAAATTTAGGTGAATTAAAAGTTTAGCCCTGAGATTCTCTAAATCTTTTTAAGGTCAACTTGTTTACTGATACTCTTAAAGATAATATTTATTTTTTATAATTAACTGATCTATGAATATATACTTGAAATTTCTTTTAACTGAAGTCTAAACCATCAATTTTATGTTTTTTTACATTTTTTTTATTTTTTTCTTGAGAAATTTTCAAAACTACTTACAAAAGTAACGAAAAGAAAATATTGATAGACTTTTGTCTAACTTTTATCAATAATAGATTTGCATCGTTTTCATCACTATGATAAATTTTTACAAGCGTCTATCAATTATAGATTTGTATCCATTTTTATAACTAAATAAACATTTATTAAACTTTTATTAGCGTTTATCTGGATTTATAAAGAAGGTAGAAATTTTTGTTATAATTTGTAAATAATTGAACATATTTTTCTATATAGTTTGACCTATTCTTTTATATTTAAAATTTTTCTCTTTTATATATATAGTATATATTCTTTTATATTTAAAAAGTTTTCTCTTTGTTATATATATATATATAGTTTTAAGCTTAGCTCTGGTAAGATATATAATTTGAAAAGTCTCGATTAAATATTTATAAATTTAGTTCAACCTCAGGACTTAAAAGAAGTTGTAAAGACATATAAACTATATATCAATTACCATTAAAAAAAGAATTCATAGTATTTTGTGTAACAAACAAAGAAAGTTTTTAAAATTGCAATGTATGAAATTAAAAATTTTAAACTGTAGAAACTAAATTGAAACTCAATAGGGTGAAAAACATCAAATATAATTGAAACCTTTAGTTAGGACGAAATTTAAATTAAATACAAAATATGGACCAAACCAAAATTGCACCATTTATAGTTTCACATTGACCTGATAAAATTTCTATGATTCAGTGAGATGTCTTTTTATTATTATTATTTATTGCTTTATTTAGTTAATGATGTAATGAAAACTAATTTTCATTGTTCTTTGACCTCAAGTTAGTTAGTGTAAGTTTGTATTATTTTATAACCATAGTTCTAGAAGTTTATAATATAATAATAATGTGGTAACAATCAAGTTGGAGTAGAAAGCACTCATATAGTTTCTTTTTAAATCATTTAATTATATCAACAAAATTATATTAACCATAAGATATTTATAAAATTTAAGACTATTAGAGAGATTATGAAAAGAATTGAAATGTTTTTAACTGGAAATGACTTGTGTTTGTAGAAGGTCCCAGAGAGTGTTGAGATTTTAAAAGCACACCAAGTGCCAAACATAGTTTTGTCATGAGATTTTAGATGAATATTGAATATCTTGTTTATTCAATAAAAGTTCTCTTTTTAAATATCAACATATTATTATTTATGAAAATTTTAAATTCATATGTTTTTTTTAATTTCGTTTGAGTTTTTTTTTATTTTTCTTTTTCTTTTTATGTTTGGTTTGGAACTAGTACTTTTTTACTCGTTTTTTATTCACAAGTGTTATATTGAAGTTATTGCTTATTTGTTGGGTTGATGGGTGGGTTTAAAAGTTGCCTCACTTGTTTTGGTTTGTTTAGGTCATAGAAGGTTGCAGTTGCGGATTCAGAAATTTTATATTGAGGACACCAGACACTATATAATAAACAAACTAAAAAATATCATGGCGTTTCACTGATGCTTCGATAACATTCACTATATTTGTAGCAATAAAGAAAATACCGGCAATTTTCACATGATTTTTTGTAATGCAAATATGTGAATTTAAAATTATCATAAAAAAAGAAAAGAAAAAAGAATGATTAATACCCTTTGCACTGAATGTTGTTGAGAGACTGAAAGTTTAGATTACTGACTTTGTTCATTTATTTTTTTAAATTTTTGTTAGATAACAAATGAGGGATAGGAAATAAGTTAGAGTTTTTTCTTAGATGAGTTTTTTTTCCTCTTTTTAAAAAATTATCTTCCTTTTAGGAAATCATTGAAATTTAGAAAGAAATTTGATGTTTGGAAAAAGAAAATTATTTATATTTGAGAAATTTGAGGAAAGAAAATTTTTTATGTTTGAAATAAAAACTATTTCGTGAAAATTTATGAAGAAATTTGATATTTGAGGAAAGAAAATTATTGATATTTAGAATAAAAATGATTTCGTAAAAATAGTTGTAGCAGACGAGATTTGAACTCACAACCAAATGGTTGTGCAGGAGGGGCACAACTACTACATAAGTAGAAATTAGACAAAATGAAACTAAATTTAATATATATTGTAATCCAACACTTTAAAATTAATATTAAAATACAAAAATCGATAATGTAGTGCCCCTATGGCCCCTTAATGGATCCACCCTTGAAAGGGTGGATGAGTAAAAATGCAGTGAAGGGGTGGGCTCACTCAGAGTTGCATGCATTTTAGTTTCGTTTGAGATTTTTTTTTCTTTTGTATGTTTTTGGCCTTCAACTTAGTACTTTTCTACTTCTCTCTTAGCATCAAGTGTTGTGTTCGAAGTTTTTTCTTAACGTGTACTTGTCTTTGTTTAACTTGTTTTGAAAAGTTGAGAATGAGGTTCATGTCTGTTTAGTTGGAATGTTACGTTAGATGTTTTGAATGTTGTAACTATGTCATTTATTTAAAGTGATTGTAGGTAAACTATTTTCGGAGATGACGTATGGAGATGATTTTCGGAGGTGACATCTTCTCTTATGTATTTATCTATTTAAAAGCACATTATAGACCATTATTATGTGAACTTTGTTCTTTAACTTTCATAACAAAATATACACTATAAAATGCCAACTTTGTGTTAGAATTTCTTTATTTATATGATATCATTTGATTTGATTAATATTGTCCTTAATCTTAGGTTATTTGTGTGAGTATTTAAAATAATAATAAATAAATAAATGAAAAAAATTGAAGAAATATCTCCCAACGACGTCGTCAGGAGTTCCTATCTCCACGACTCTTTCCATCGGAAGAATTGTTAAGAGAAAGATATGATGCAAGAAACTCCCAATGACGTAAGAAACATGTCGAGTGTTTGCCCAATCTCCTAATGGGTGATGCCATAAAAAAATGAAATGGCTTCGAAAATTTGTGATGAAAAAGGTCCTGACAAGCAAAAAGATACACATGGGGAGTTGGAACAAAATTCTTGATGGCTTCTATATCAGGAGACCATCGGGAAATGGTCTCTCCGATGAGTTTTCCCCAATCAAGCTGCCAACAACATGTTGTTTATTGAGAGTTCATTTCTTGACACATTTTTTAATATTCTCGCAAATTTATATATCGGGAGATATACTTTTTCTTGTAGTAAAAAATATAACAAACTATCACAATATATTTGTGATAGACTGTGATTGACTACTATATGTGTGCTTATCTAGATACAAATAGACATAGATAATAGTCTATTGAGGTAGTCTACTTGTTTTAGATAGATTGTGCTATTTTGTTATGATAAATATTTTAGTTCATTTTACTAACTATTTTTAGGCTCCTATACATATAGCAATGAATAAGTTTTAAAGTATTAGTAGATATAGTACAATGTTAAATTCATATATATATTTTTTTCATTTCGTTTGAGTTTTTTTCCTTTTTAATGTTTGGTTTGAAACTAGTACCTTTTTTTACTCGTTTTTTTATCCTTTAAGTGTTATGTTGAAGTTCTTGCTTATTCGTTGTGTTAATGGGTGGGTTTTAAAGTTGTCTCACTTCTTTTGATTCAATTAGGTAGAAGGTTGGATGAGTGAAAATGTAGTGAAAGGGTGGGATGAGCTTAGTGTTACATGTTTTTTAATTTCGTTTGAGTTTTGTGTGTGTGTTTAGCTTCAACCTAGTATTTTTTTCTACCCATTTTTTAGCATCAAGTGTTTTGTTGAAGTTTTTGCTTAACTTTGTGTTTGTCTTTGTTTAACTTGTTTTGGAAAGTTGAATGAGATTCTTGTCTGTAAAGTTGGAATGTTAAATGTTCTGAAAGTTGTAATATGTGCTTTATTTAAAGTGATTGTAGGTAAACTCATTACAGAAAATTTCGCATATCCTAATGCCTATTTATACCATCAGGAGAAAGGGTGTTGGAAGATGATGCATTAAAAGGAGCATTGGTATATAGTGTGTCTCTCGATGTGTAACGTTCGTGTCGACAGTAAATGTTAATTCTCGACAGAATGACCAATGGCATCGAGAGTACCCTACTATCTCCCGATGCATAAACATGTATGTGTCAAGAGATAGAAGGTTACTCTTGATGCATTACTAAACGCGTCAGGAGTATGGGGGAACTCCCGATACTTATCCTATCTTCTTGTTCTTTGAATTTATTTAGGTATATTTTCAATTTTTCCCTAAAATCTTTTGGGGGGTGTTTAGCCCATAGGTTTGGAATTAGGGGGTTTAACATTTGAAGCCAAATCCATGTTTGTCCAGTTGAAATAAAATTCTTGGGATTTAAGATTCTAAACCCATGAGTTTAGAATATGTTTTTTCGTTTTATTATTATTGAATGTCATATGTTTTAGAAATTTTTTTATTTCAACATCTTACCAATGATCGTTGGCAATAATTGTTAGCTAACTTCACAATCAACCACGATGATCGATCATGATCGGTCGACACAACAACTGATCGTTTTAACCGTTAACTTTAGATCATCTTGATTTTCGACTACGAATCATCTTGGCCGTTGATTATCAATTGTCTTGATCGTTGGTGATCAGTCATTTTGATTGCTTGTGAATGTTACATTCGTGGGGTGAACATCTTGATCGACGACAACCAATCATTATCGTTAATTATCGATCTCATGCCTATTAACAAGCGATTGTAGTGATGGTCAATGATCAATAGCCATAACCCTTGACAACTAATTGTATGATGGTCGATGACCAACCAATCATCTTAAAATTAGCAACCATTGATCATCTTTACCATTGATCAACGACCATTTTCACCAAGGCTTCCTACACTCTTTCCCATGGGATTTAATAGTAAACACTATTCAAACCCATGGATTACATTTTTTTTTCTAACTCAAGCCAGAAAATTCATTGACCAACTCCAAACACCACCCCTAGTGACCATTATCGGTCGACCACTATGTGTCATTTCTGACAAACTCGATCGACGAACTTTCGACCACCAGTTTTGCAACTACTACAAACCTTAAAAAATTAATAAAAATGAATTTTTAAAAAACTTAATTTTTTTCGGAGTCATTCCATATACGCCTTTAATTTAATCACAATAATATTTTTTAAAATACGCATTTTTTCATTCTTCTATTTTCTTTTCTTCTAGAGTTTTTTATTTTTTATTTTTATTTTTTTTATAACTATTGTTATTAGATTATTTTTTTTAATTATCTCTTTTCTATTCTTTATTTAAAATTAACCTTACTTCATTGTAAGAGATTTTGTTTATTTTGTTATATTTTTTCAAGTTGAAAATTGATGACCTATATATACTGTGATCTCGAGTATAAATCAAATATTAATATATGAATAATATAGTGGAATTTGTAGTTATATATCACATACATACCATGGTTTATTTTTAGTTAATAACACTTTTCATTTTCTTTTTAGTCAATTTAACTAGAAGACTTAAAACATATTTGGATTGACTTAAGAAAAAGTGTTTTTTTTATAAAAAAACTCATTTTTATTTAGCCCTTTTTTGATAAAAATGGTTTAAATATATTGCATGTGTGTCATAGAAAGACAACCATAATCATGGCTAAATGTAATTCTGACTTTCGCTTTTACAAGACCTTTTTTGTTATGCTTATTTTGAAACCTATTAGACCATTTTTAATGTTGCTTAGCTAGAACTTTCATAAACTCCATCTGATGACATGATTTTTTTTTTATATTTTGTAAATGGATTGTAATATTCTTACTTAGACCATATTTTGTGAATATTCCTACGTAGACCATTTATGTTAATGCAACTGTAATCAAAATTATTATCATATAATATTAAAATTTATTGTTTTTACATTATTATCATTAAAATCAATAGGGTCAAAAAATGAATTAGAGGTACAAAATATTAAAAAAATCATTTAAAAATCTAATACAAAATAAATTTAGGACGTACAATTAATAAAAAAAACTAAATAAAATAATTAAACCCAAGAATTCAAAATCAGCACCCCAAACACAGGCATAAGAAAATCCATTTTTTGAAATCTTGCACTCCAAACATAAACAATTATAATACCCAAACATCAGGTCAACCCCATCAAATAAGCCCACAGGCATTTAATTTCCAAGCATTTGATTCCGAACTTGCCTGGCAAATGCCCCCTTTGTTCTTTGAAATTTTCCAAAATTACTTTGTTAGACTTTGTTTGATGAATTGGAACCTTTTTTTTAGATTTGTTTGATTAATTGTTGATTGTAGAAGTTGCCCTAAAAACGTTTTTTTTATTCTAAAATTTGTTTGATGAATTGTTAGTTTTATTCATGGTGATTTCAAGGAATTAATGATGAAAATTTTGGAAATTGTTAAGATTAAAGTATGCGTCGTTTTTTTGTTTGGGTGGGGGTGGGGGGAGGGAGGGAGGAAGGAAATGTTGCAAATTAAAGTTTGAACCTAAAGATTGAAAGTATGTATATGGTATTCTTTAAATCACAACTTGAATCATTTTTTTATGTGCCAATGGTTAGAAATTGTATTGAAATGTAGTTTTTAATTTGTTAGTAGTTTTGTTTGTTGGAAGTGTTAGCTAGCTTGTAAGGATTGAAGTATGTATGCTTTGTAGGTTGGGGGAAGGGTAATGTTACAACATTTGAACCTAAAGATTGAAGTGTGTTGCAAACTTTGTAAAGTTATCTAGGTTGCTATGATAGGTTTGTGATGATGTTGAAGTTAAGTTTGATTATTGTTAGTTCCTAAGCTTTGGTTTTTGGCCTCGTTTGAATAATGTATTTTACTTTCATGTCATTGTAGCTTGTAAGTGTGGACTTGTTCTTAGATGACGTCCTACAATGAGAGATGATGTGCTTTTCTTTTTTATGTATTCTTGTTTCAAACAAACATTATTGTAAGACACTTTTGTATGAAATATGTTCTAATTTTATAAATTAGAATTTTGTATTTCAATGTATTTATTAATTTTTTTGTTTGAAAATTTTATTGAATTTAAATCAAATCGAAACTAAAAAAACTATCACATGTTAAAAAAAATGAAGTTAATAATTGAAGAAAAGTAAAAAACATAATCTCCCAATGCACAAAGGCATCAGAAGATGTTTCCAATTCTCAACACAAGAATGATTCATGTCGGGAGAGACGAATTCCCAATGCTAGCTATCTAAAGGGTGTCGGGAGTTGAGAACTTCTGACGCATCCTTAAGCTCGTCGAGAGTTCTTACTCCCGATGTTCCTTTATGCGTCGAGAGATCCTTTTTCGACGCATTTTGATATATATGCCAATGCTTTTATGCATAAGGAGATCCTCTATTCGTTGTAGTGACTGTTTTTCGGTGATGACATATGGAGATGGTTTATGGGGGTGACATCTTCTCTTATGTATTTATCTATTCAAAAGCACTTTATAGACCATTATGTGAACTTTTTTTCTTTAGTTTTTGTAACAAAATATACACTATAAATGTCGACTTTGTGTTGGAATTTCATTATTTATATGATATCGTTTGATTTCATTCATATTGTCCTTAATTTTAAGTTATTGTGAGTATTTAAAAATAATAAATAAATTGAAAAAAATTCTCTCGATAGCATCGTCGAGAAATCCTATCTCCACGTCCCTTTCCATCAAGAGAATGGTTAAGAGAAAGATGTGATGCAAGAAACTCCCAACGGCGTAAGAAACTCGTCGAGTGTTTAATTTGCCTCATCTCTTGACGGGTGACGTCATCAGAAAACTAAATGGCCTTAAAAAATTTATGATGAAAAGAAGTTCTGACAAGCAAAAAGACGCGTGGGAAGTTGGCACAAATTCTTGATGGCCTCTATATTGGGAGATCGTCAAGAAATGGTCTCCTCGATCAAGCTGCCGATAACGCGTTGTTTATTGAAAGTTCATTTCCTGGTGCATTTTCGAATAATTCCTATAAGTTTATTTTTCGGGAGATATACTTTTTCTTGTAGTAACAAATATAACAAACGATCACAATTTATTTGTGATAGACCGTGATTGACTACTATATGTGTGTTTATCTTGATACAAATAGACATAGATAATAGTCTATCGCAATCTATTTATTTTCATAGGTTGTGATATTTTGTTATGATAAATATTTTAGTTCATTTTACTAGATCTAAAAAACAACTGATTGATTATTATTTTTTATTATAAATGATGAAATAATTAATTAATAGAAATTGTATTAAATAATACTACATTTAATTTATAATTATATTAACTGTCTTCTTACATTTAATTAAGTATTTATTTAATTTTTGTTTATGTATATTCAAAGTTAGCAAATCAAATACATATATGACTCTTTGCAAAAGAAAGAAAGAAAAATACGAATATTTAACTTCAAATGTTAATGATCATATTAAAATACATACATTATTTATGTAAGACAATGAATGTTTACATATTTAATATTCATATCTATATTGTTTCATAAGTTTAATATTCATATCTATAAAATATAGATGATCCCAACACACGTTAGTTTGATTAAAAAAAATGTATACTTTAGTTTTCTATGAAAAGGCAACATTTATGAGTTGACTTTATTTTAAAATATTATTAATTATGAAATTTAATTAAAATTTAAAACTTGATTATCCAGGAAGCACAACTTGATGGAAAGAGATTAGGATTATTAACAATTTTTTTACCGATTTTAGATTTTCGTCCAAGTTTTTTATTTTATTTTATTTTTAAAGTTTTAGTACGCAATATTTTCCACTTGCAACATATTATATTATATTTTTATATATTTCTATTTTAAAACTTATTTAACTTGAGGAAACCAGTAACAACGATGCAAATAAATAAATAAATAAATAAATAACACATTAAAACGAAAATATTTCTATTTTTCATTTTCTTCTATGTAAATTTTTCTTAAAAAAAATTAGTAAAGTGTGAAAAAATATTAAAAGTTTCAAACTTTCCATAAGCAAAATCTCATTTTACATATATTATATACATCGATAACTCATTTTGATTATTAATTTTACATTTAATTTCTATATAAAATATTGAAAAGATCATTAAAATCGTTATGGTAGACAATTGTAAGTTGATCTTTCTTTTTATATATACAAACAAACTCAAAAAATTAAAATTTTTCGGATCATCAACTAAACTAAATTTTAATAATAGTTTCAATTATAAACTGAATTCTAACCATTTTGAAGAAGTTAGGATTTGGACTCTATAATTGGTTAAATCTTCATAAATAATCCACTTATGGTAGAGATTATTCAAAGAGTTTTGGCAAATCATAAAACCTATTTATGAGGTATTATCAAATTATAAGCACTAAATTTTAACTTTACATGATTAAGTTTTAACCCTTTTTTAATTAGGGGACCAAATTTTAATTTAACTTCAAAATTTAAGTATACATGATTGAAAATTTCAAAAAGAGTTCATTTTTACCAATAGAAATTAACTTATTATATACTCTTAATACGAAGTAGGAGAATTATTGGTCATATACCTCCCATCATCCAAAGATGCAATGGAAAAAAAAAAATGATTATTTCCTTTAGTTTTATGATGATGTTTCATGAAAACTTGACCCATGTGGAGATTGTGACCAAAATGATGTGGGTTGTGTTTATGATTTATAATTAAAGCAATTTTGACTAATAATTCAATATGAACGAACTTACATCAATTTTTCTTTCAAGTGAAGCATGACCCTTGATCTTGAAAAAAATAAACGCTACTATCGATATGATAGATGGCTAATGATGGTTTTCCACAAAAAAAGAAAAAAAAATATATTACATAGAGAGAGATGAAGGGTTGGATATATACTTTACTATTAAAGTGACACTAGCCTTTGGTTGAACTGACCGATCAAATTTGGTCTGTAATAGCTAATGTAAAAAGAATATTAAAAAAAATTTAGTTGTTCCAAGTTTAGAAGATAATATAAATAAATCAAGATTATATTCAAATAATTGAGATCATATGGACGTGAAAATATAGTAAAAAAAAACTTAAAAAATTGAAAGTTATTATTTATATTCCAACAAGGTGAACCTTATTTTTTTAGTGGCTTAACTATAAAAACTTTGAAGTTAAATGTCCTTCTCTTGGAGCAATCTTATGAAATTGGATGACCTCTTGAGAATTTTTAGAGATGAATGTGAATGAGAATAAAACATGCTAAAATAATGATTCTCGTTGATTTTTTAAAGAGAATATTTTTTACTCTCAAAAGCAGTTCAAAATAAGCAAAAATGACAATGTCAAGTCGCATGAGCCAAAAGCATTATATATGGGATCAGAGTGGGAACCTCTCATATAAGTAAAATGTTGTTTGCGAACAAACCAAATAAAAGTTGGTAAGCATGTAAGAAGCAAAATTAAGAAGATGACATGAATAAATCTAGATCACATCCAAATGAGACATTCTTAATTAAAGTAAGGACCTGAAAGTATTATTAGGAAAAACTAAAAAATTGAAAGTTGACTATTTATACCAACAAGGTGAACCTACTTATTAGAATTTAATAGATTGACAATATTTATTTTATGACTTTAAATGTTATAAAAAAATGTCATTGCAATTTGTGGGTTTTTTAAAAAAAAATATTCTACGAAATGTTAATTCTGCAAAATACTTTATTTATTGGTGGTTTCCTTGCTGTCTTAGTTTACCAATTACTCAAGGCGCAATTGTTGTGGAAGCTAGGGTTGCTCATTTTGCCTATTTAAAGAACATAAAGAACATTTAGTCCTTCATCTAGGGTCGGTGGTTTAGTTTGTTTTAAAGCAACATTGTGTTATGTTGTTGTGACTGTTATAATCATGGTATGTGTAAAAGGAGAAAGCATTGTATCTTTTGAAGATGTACTTTGATCTACTTACTACTCATACATATTGTGATTCATTTGAGTAAGGATTTTTAATGTTTAGGGGGAATCTAGGTTACGTATTATTCGAGCAAAAGAGATTTTGCTTTCAAAAAAGAAAGATAGGATTCAAGTGAGGAGTTTTTCAATTACTTGAAGGATGCTCGAGGTTTACAGAAAATGAATCTATCTTAGTTAGGGAGCCTAAGACATTTTTCACTAATATATGACAACTTGGAGCAATTCAAAGTTAAATCATTTTAAAAAAATTTAGAGTGTTATATAAATGCTCAAAATACTTTTTGAAGATGTATTTAAAACAATTTTGATAAAAAAGAATTTAAATAAAAATAAGTTTTTTTAAAAAAACAAATCTTTTTCCTAAGATAATCGAAACTGACCGTAAATCAACCAATTACGAAAAAAGTTTACCTCAAATTGTATATTTCTAAAAACAAACCAACTGATTGTTATAGTTTCTGAATTTCCAACTATTTCTTTTTTTGAGCTTTAAACTTTATTAAAGTCTTAATAATTCAAACTTAAACTATCATGTCTCTTAAAAATTTTTTACCATATGATATGAATAGGGGTTATATTTATCAACCAAATATTTGAAACCTATCTACCAAATTACACTTTTCAAAAAACTTAAATATTATCGACGAATTGACGGTTAATTAATATTGTCACAGTTAATATATCAATTGAGTTAAAAGATTTAATTACTACATCTACATATAATGACCATTAACCATTAACCGTCCTGTAGTAACCATCCAAAATATTATACAACCCAAAATATTTAACAATTTTAAAAAAATAATTAGGCTCCAACTTCTATGTGTCTGTTAGGAAAGATAAGAAAGGGAGTTGCTCATTAGTTAATTACAAATGTTAAGAAAATCATTGCAGAATCCAACAACGTTTCAAAAAGTATAATCAGAGAATGTGTATGCAACGATTGAGAACAATATTTATTGCCTTACAAAAATTAAACAATACTATTTGTTTAACCTTTTTTGCTTTAACTAAAACAAACTATAAAAGAAATGAGATTTTTTTTCTAAAAAAAAGTAAATATAGATTTCTTTCAAAAAATAGAAAAAATCGATAAAAACTAGTAACGGAGAAAATCTATTTTACATAATCATAAATATTTTATTAAATGTTTCATAAATTTCCTTATCTCTTTGTGATTATGGTAGTGATAGGTGACAATTTATCTATTCATTTATGCTAATTTACAATCTAATTGATGAGTAATTGTATGCAGAAAAAAAAACATTTTTGTCTCTAAATTTTGAATCTATTTTTCGAATTATAAGTTTAATTTTTAAATTTGATATTGATATCAATTTAGTTTTTAAATTTTAGAATGTTACAAATCTTTATCTTCAAATTTATTTATTTTTTCATTAAATTTTAAGATGCACATTTTTTATTTTGATGTTTTACTAAATAATTCACTTTTTTATGTTAACTTTTCCGTTAACACTAATGCATATTAATTAATTTAAAAGAATTAAAAACATTCAAGATTAATTAAGTTTGAGTGTTATTTTTTTTAAACTTCAATTCATAATTCTTTGTACGTTTCAAATGTAAAATTATGTCATGTTAAGCATGTTTAACCTTACAATGTCAATAAAATATGGAAAAAAAAAGTGATTTCGATGAATATTTTTTAGTGTAAAATATAAAAACAATAAACTGAAAAAGTTGATATATCTATCATTTATATTAGCCACATTTTAATGTTTATTTTCTTTTAGATTTTTTTACAATGTAATAATAATATCAATTCATCTCTCATGTTTATTTCAAATCTATGTCATTAAACTAAGAAAATATAGATAGGTCGACAAAAATTTAATATTATAAATACAACAATTATGAAGTATAGAATCAAGCTTTCCAATTTTTAGAGAAAAATGTTATATCAATGATGTTTAAGCTAATGTTACTTTAATAAATATGTTAGACAGTTAGATTAAAATCTCTCTCTATATAGAAAAGTTGACACAAATAACAAGAAATGTAAGTATTTTGGTGAGAAATGATTGCAAAGTAATTTTAACTATTGGTAAATGAAAGAGATTGATTTTTTGTAGGCACCTAGATTAAACTATTCCAAATTACTTAAATTGCCAAACATTGTGAATTAACCTGGCTTTCTCGTCCGCATGTATTGTTAGTCGAAGAAAAGGATGAAAATAAATACGAATGAGATAACATTTAGGGTTATTTAAAAATATAGATAGACAGAAAAGAGAAGGGAGAAGAGAGAGTTTATGAAATTGGAAGAAAGTGTCTGGGAAATGAACAAAAAAAGAGAATTGTTGACTCTTTCTCGCTCTCTCCATCCATGGTGGCTTTCTTTCATTACACACGCTAAATTCGACTCTTTCCTTTTCCTTTTCTTATTGTTTATTTTCACACCTGCCCTTATAAACTGCCTTCTTCAATTTTAATCACCTCACAAAACCAAAAAATTTTCATTTCTCATTCTTCTTCTCATTTTCCTCATCCATTTTTCTCCATACCCATCTCCATTTATCCCTCCCCTTTTAACATCTCCCCCTGATTCCGCTTCAATCTCAATTCTCATCCTCATTTCCCCAATACCCATTTCGTGTTTTCATCCAATTCCCTCTGAAACT
>JBBPDI010000029.1:15623759-15640920 GCA_037974545.1 Cucumis variabilis | reverse complement strand
ACAATAATAACACTTTATTAATAATGGTCAATGGATTATATTTACAATCTACGAGTTTTAGGACATAAATCCCAACAGTACTTACATCCATGAATAGTCTCGTATCCTAGGCCCTCACGCAATTTTTGTTTGGCTTCGTAAAATGAACTAGGGATAATAGTACTACACATTGAAAATGTTGCTATTAAATAGTACTAATAACATGTCGAAGAACTTCTTACTCCAACCGTTGAAAACCTTGACATTCATCAAATTAACCAAAAAGTTCAAGGAGAAAAGTTATGAACAACTGGGGTATAACTCACTACTTGCTTCATTTAATAACTCCCGAAATATGTTTGTTATCTCTTATTCTACACCAATACTAAACGCCATCTCATCCTCCAAACCTTCCTCCATTTCCTCTTCATGTTCAATTGAAGCTTGTAAATCATTTAGTATACCTAACATTTCATCTTCTTCATTAAAAGAGTTACTACTAGTTCCTTCATCAAAGTTTTCAATACCTCTATGCAAGTTCATTGGCTCTCCATGATACACTCAGTCTGTATAGGAGAGGGATATTACAATTGTTAATAGATATCGTTCCACATCTTCTAATGAGTACCAATTTGAGTTCATACATCTCTTGCATGAACAACTTGTTCGTTCATAATCATCGACATGAAATTGGACAATCTCTGAAAATTTGGATAATCCCTCTCTATACTCAACAGAGAATTTATTCCTAAGTTTCATTCAACCCTTATCCATCGTTAAAGACCTAAAACATAATTAGATTTAGTCTTATATTCCTTCTCTCAAACCCTAAATTTACTCAATGAATACTCTATGCCCAATCTCCCAAATTGACAAAGTTAAGTTTAAACTACAGAGGCTACCATAAATGCAGGATAGTTAGAATAAACTAACCACAAATAACTTCAATCTTTACAACTTACCTAACCCTTCCAACATACTTTACAAGCTACCCTAACACTTCGAACCTCTAAAACTTCTAACAAATTCAAAACTAAGTTTGAACTAAAGAGACTACCATAACTGTAGGATAGCCATAAGAAATCAATATAAATCCCGCCTCCCCCCCCTCAAATTCAATACAATCCCTCATATTCAATATAACAAATTCAATCACAATCTCAAATTAATTTTAAAATCCTAAAAACACTTTAAAGTCAAAATCTAAATCCTAAAATTTTTTTGAAATAATCTCAATCCTAAAATTAATTCAAAATATAAACTAATTCTTTAACTACACCAAAACTAAAACTGACTAAACCACTTACAGAATGAAGGACAGCAGTGGCAGATGACGACGCCGACAGGATGGAGACGGCGGCAAGCATGGTGGATAGATGAATTTTGCTCCTTCTCGATCTCTCTCTCGCAAACTCTCCTCTTTTCAGTTTAGTGAATTACAAAACTTTTTTTTATAGAGGAACTCTCAATGCATAACGAAATCGTCGAGAGAACCCCTATGTCGTACACCATTAGTAATGCATCGAGAATACTTTCCCATTCCCCCGACGCAATAATAATGGTGTCGAGAATTAAGACCCATTTTTCCAACACCATATAGTTGACATTGGGGGGAAAGAAAATTATTATTTAATTGTTTCCTTTCTCCCGAGGTAGTGTATGTCCACGTCGGGATTATCGAACGCACTCCCAACATACGTATGTATGGCATCGATAAAAAGGAAACATCTAAATAATAATTTCATTTCCCATGACACCGTAAATGCCCACATCGTGATTATCGAACTCATCCCTGACATATGTATGCATGGCATCGGGGAAAAGCAAATTATTATTTAATCTTTTCCTTTTCCCCAATGTTTATGTGTGTGGCGTAAGGGATATAATGGCAGAGCTTTGTTCGAAGTCAGAAACTCAACATTAGGATAGATTCACTAGCCCGATGCACTCCTTACTGTGTTATTGGAAGTCCTTTTTCCCGACATCTCTTACCCCGATGAGATTTTGTGTGTCAGGAGAAACCTTATTTTTGTAATGTAACTTCAAGATTTCGAAATCTTCACAATCCAATTGATCAAACTAGATTGAAAGTCCAAAACATGCATTTTAATACAATAATACAAAGAAAAGAATAAAACTTGAGAAATAATACTCTATGAGAAATTTCATTCAACAAGTTGTCTATCAAAATGTGGAAACTACAACCATATTTATTCTAATTAAAAATGTTATATGAAAGGACACAACATTTAATTTTATGTACTTTTAACTACCCTAATAAATGAAAGTACATATCACTAAATAAGTACATATTAAAGATGTTAATGAATCTAGAAATGCATTAAAGATGTGAATGAATTTGAATCTTTAGATTCATTATGACTCTTGCGTGTCCATGTGACTCTTGAAGTTCCAACTCCTCATTAAAGGCTGAAAATTTAGCTCGAAAGTTATTCGTTTTATGCTTTAGCTAATCAATGTCAATTATTTGCTTATAACATGGGTTTCAGAGGTTAGGCGGATGAGCATGTTAAGGCTTTGTGAGATGGTGAAGGTTAGGTGAGATGGGCTAGGAATCTATAAGGTTAAGCTTGTAGTCAAGTGCAAGGCAAGCCAAGTGAGACGCCATGGGCTTGAAGGGATTTTTTGTAAAACGAATTAAAGCTAGGCATTTAAGTGGATCATAGGTGAAGCAAAAAAAGTAGGTTGAGTGGAGAAAAGGTATCTGTAGAAAGCAAAGAATAAGTTCACGGCAAGCAGGAGATGTCACGTCGACCTTGAAGGGATGAAAGCCCTTAGCAATGGAAGATTTTACAAAACCAGTCCTCAATTTAATTTGGAAATCCCAAAATTCCAGTACATTGGCAAAAATAATTAAGAAACTAATGTTTTTTTTTTATTAAACATGCTTTAATAAAGTATAGATTATAGAAAGAAAAACTTACGTAGTTTGACCTCTCTGGATCTAATAAATCTCCAAATTTGGAGACACCACCTGTTGGAGACCTTCCTATTCTCTGGGATGAGATTGGCTTGTGGGAACCAATTGGGATGAAAAAAAAGTTTAGGAAAAAACTATTTTTTCATAGAGCAAAAGCATTGGCTTTTATTATTATTATTTGATTAAGAAAAAACTGGGCTTTTTTTCTGCATAAATATAAATTCCTTTCCTTGAGAGAGTATAAGAGAATCGTGAGATTCTATTAATTTAAAAAATATTAAATTAATAGAAATTTCAAATCTACTAATTAATTAAATCATATTTAATTAATGTTTCATTTAAATCATACTTAAATAATATGTCTTCAATATCTTATAGTTTTAAATTAATTTAATTAAATAACATTAAACTAAACTATTGATTAATTCTCCAATTAATTAATAGTTAAATTAAATATCTTATATTTAACTTAAATTAAATCTTAATCATATTCAAATATAAATTTCTCTCATAACCAATAATTTTAATATGAATTAAATTTGCATTAAATTAATATGTGAACTCAACCAAATATTTTATCTCTCACAAAATAATTTTGAATCATATCCAAAATTAAATTTATGTAATAGTTTTGATTAAAGTACATTATACTAATTCTCAAAGTAAATTTGAACATTTCAAATTACAACCAATATAAATAAATCTCATTACCTTTTACGAGCTAGGAAGAGGACCTAATGGACCTACAGATCAGAAGCTATAACTATATGAGATTAATTGGCTAAATTCATTAACCACATGAATCAATATTCGTTAACGGTGTGTACACTCTATTAAAGACCGACAACTGAACTCTTCTCACTATAGATATATTTCTTGTGTATGTGTCAATTTGCATTACCTTCTTCCTCGTGGTTGTTTCTGTCATTGGTTACTCTGGATGTTGTGGGAGGATTCTTAGTCACACTCTGAAAAGAAAATAAAAATATATCAAACCTAAATGATCATGAACTGATCAATTAAACATTCATGTACTACTTAATTTAAACAAAAACAAAAAGAATGCAAGCACAATATACCTCGACTAAGACCATGAGCAATTTCTTTATGGTCAATAACTTAGCAGTAAAGGATGACTCTATGCAGACTAATCTAAAGTCCATGCAGTCTAACTTAAATTAAATATCATCTAGTTTGAAGTCCATGTGGTCAGCACTAGCTTTCGGCTCAAGCTCCGTGTATGTTGAAGGACCACAGTGTTAAGAGCAGAGGCGCATCAGAGTTATCCTCATGAGGATGGACAAAGAGTTGAAATTGATGTTGGGCAAGGGAATGGGAAAAGGGATCATCATCATCTTGAAGAGGAGCAGCAAGGTTATCCTCGAAACTTCTGTAGAAGGAATATCAAGACCTCAATTCAGATATGCACGCTCTTCATATATTTCAACTTAATCGCTTGTATACGTGTCTGAATTTTGAACATCAACCAACAAGTATGAGTTATTAAATCCTAAACTATAATGTGAAGAGGGAAGAGCAAGAGATGTGAAGTATCGCATTATGCGAAGCCCTATGACACTACTATAAAATCTACTTTACTTGACACTAGGTAGTTTTACATACTTGATGTTTTTTTTATTAGACCATTTTAAAGGAAAAACGTCAAGTATAGTTTAAAATATGCGGAGTTTTCATGGAATTTTCTAAACTCTTTTAAGTTAGGTTTTACTTGACATTTTTTTCACGTCAAGTACAGCTAACTTTTACTGGACGCGAACAAAATGTTAAGTATAGTTTGAAGAAATAAAAAATTTCACGATTTTTTAAAATCATTTTACGTTAGCTTTTACTTGACGTTTTTTAAGTATAATACAGATTTTACTTGATATTTTTTTAACGTCAAGTATAGTAAATATTTTTATTTTGATAAGTAAAAAAATATAAACATACATTTTATTTCCCTCTTTTAATTAGAAAAAAATATTAAAATAAAATTATTATAACAAAATTATTAAAATAAAATTATTAAAATAAACTATTAAAATAAACAATTAAAATAAAGAATTTTTTTTAAAAATAGTAGATTTTACAAAATATTTACAACCTATAGCATATTCTATCACTAATAGTCATTGATATGCTATAGTGATAGAAGACTATCAATGATAGAATCCAAAATTTTGCTATATCTTATAAATATTTTAATTTATTTTGCTATTTTTAAAAATGCTCTTAAAATAAACTTATTAAAATAAACTTATTAATATAATCTTATTAAAATTTTCTATGTAAATAAACTTATTTAAAAAATTATTAAAATAAATTTATTAAATAATTATTTTAATAAAATAAACAAAATTTTCCTTCCCCCTTTTCTCTTTTCATTTTCCCCATTTTCTTTCCAAACCCTCCCCACGATTTTCTCCCCATCTCCATCTCCACCTTCACCTCTAACTCCACTAGCGGCCGGCTCACAACTCTCTATCTCTCCATCGATCGTCGTCCTATAGCCACCCACAACCCACCGCTGCTTCTACGACCCACGACTCCGATGACTCCACCGCTGTTCTGTCAAGCATCCACGACCTGCTATTGCTTCCACGACCCACAGCAGCCTATCGCTGCTTCCACAACCCACAATAGTCCGTTGCTTCCACGACCTGTGGCAGTACAACATTCTATCGAGCACCCACGACCCACAGCACCACGACCCACGATTTGTGCTATTTTCTGTGCTAATTAGCTTCTTTTTTTCCTTCTCTTTTTTTTCTTGCATTAGTTTTCTTAATTTCTAGGTTCATGTGAGGCTTTTCTGAATGAAATTGATTAGTGTCTGGGTTCACTTTGAGGGTTTTCTAAATGAAATTGAATATTTTCTTATGAATCAATGAAATTGATCTTATTGGATATGATCATTTCAATGTGTAGAAGTAAAATCAACCCACTATGTGTTGTTTGCATCCTTTGGGTCCATAAAGTTGGAAGCTGCGTTTCATAACTTTTCTACATAAATAGCAATAGTGGATTTGACATGACCAATTCAACACAATGTTGGAAAAGAAATCACACAATTCAGCACACTTTTCTACATAATGTTGGGAACCTAAAAACTTATATAATTTGTTGATTTTCGAACCTAAAAAGTTCAAACGAATTGATCTTAACATGTTTCAGCATTTTTATTAGCTTAAAGTGTTGTTATGTATGCATTTTTCGAGCTGAAATTGTATTTTTTTAGTATTTTGATGAATACCATGAGTTTATTTAGTCATCTTGCTACTAGATTCTTTCTTCGATTGTTGGTGCATGTTAATTTGATGAAGAGTAAATTGCTTCTTAATTTGAGCTTTAATTTCGATGTAAATGATCTTAATACTAGAACACTTAGGCTAGATTGGAATTTGTTTGTTGATAGGATAGACTACTTTGCATAAATTTTAATGTTTTGTTTGCCTGGGAAGAGAAATTAAATTTTTTCTATAAGAATGGCATTTGATTATTAATGTCGTGTAGATAATTTTTATTATTATTGATATATTGAAGTTGTTGTATATTCTCATACAAATAAAATTCTTATAGTATACACATTAATACAATAATGGTGTGTAGTAGTTAGCAAATAGGAGTTGAAGAGAAGGATATAGGAAGTCAAGTTTTGTGTGTACGTATAAATGTAATGTATAATATAAATAATGTATGTTTATATGCTTTGATTAAGACATTGATAAATAATGTATGTTTGTATGCTTTCAAACATATTTATCCATTATAAATGTGTGATTTGATTCAATTTATAAATTTTATATAAAAACAACTTCAAATTATATTTTAATTTGAAAAAAATGAGAAATTATTTGAGAAAGAAAGTCGCCACCATGTGTGTTTGATAGTAGAGTAAGCTTTTTAGGAAGAAGATGAACTTATTTGATGAAAAGTTGTTATAAGGTCGGTCCTTGAAGGTTATTTCTCATTTAATGAAGTCAAAGAAAGTCAATTTTGCATCTCATACTTCTTGTTGTGGTTTCCTATTTCATAATTCATACCAAGCTAACCTATTTAGAGTTTATCTCATTATATTGTACACCCCCTTTTGAACTTTTTGTGATTCTTGGTCCAAAATAACTCATAACATATGGTATAAAATTTTTATGGGTTTATCTGTTATATTTTGTGACATTTATCACATTGTTTAATTCCGTTATTCAACCCAAGAAAAATGAAAAAAGAAATTGATGTATGTATGTATATGTATATATGTTTATAATTGAGAGAGGGTCCCTTCTTTCCAAAAGTCAAGAAATTTAATGATGGATTGCTTTGCATGTTTACATTTTTTGTAGCTCCAAGATTAGCATATTATAAGTATGGATAAATCATGGATGTTAAGGAGTCGATTATCTAAAGAGTTTGAGTTGGATGTAGAGAACTTCATCAGATTTTGATTTTCCAATACAAATAATACTTCTATATGTTGTCCTTGTTTAAAGTGTGGAAATTGTCAAAGACATAAAGCCAATTATATTAGAGATCATTTATATCTTAATGGCATTGTTGAAAGTTATAAGATTTGGCTTTGGCATGGTGAAGAACTTCCTAGTTCATCCTTTCATGGAGAATCATCAAAGTGTGCATGAAAAGAACGATGTTGGAAATATAAAGGAAATGGTCAAAATTGCTCATGAGCAATATTCAAAGGATTCAAGTGGTTTCAAAAAATTGCTTAATGATGCTAAGAAGCCGTTATATGAAGGATGTCAAAAATTCACCAAATTGTCTACATTTGTGAAATTATATAACTTAAAAGTTAGACATGGATGAAGTAACATTAGTTTCTCAGAACTATTAAAAGCATTAAAAGACATCTTACCTTCTACTAATGACCTCCCTACATCAATGTATGAAGCAAAGAAAAGGTTAGGTGCACTAGGAATGGAATATGAAAAGATTCATGCATGTCTTAATTATTGTTGTCTATATCGAAAAGAATATACCAATGCAATTGTGTGACCTGAATGCGGTGAGTCTAGGTGGAAATATGGAAAAGATGCAAATAAGAAAAAGAAAATATCTACTAAAATAATGTGGTACTTTCCACCTATTCCACGATTTCAACGGATGTTTAGAAGTGTTGAATGTGCTAAAAAATTAACTTGGCATGCTAATGAAAGAGAAATTAACGATAAATTACGGCACCCTTCTTTAGCTTGAAAGTTCGTTGACACCATGTGGCTAAATTTTAGTTCTGAACCTAGGAATCGTCGTTTAGCATTATCAGCAGATGGAATAAATCCACATAGTGATATGAGCTCCAAGTACAGTTGTTGGCCAGTTGTGATAGTGATTTATAATATTCCTCCATGGTTGTGTATGAAACGAAATTTCATGATGTTATCAATATTGATTTCGAGTCCAAAGCAACCAGGGGATGACATTGGGATATACTTAGAACCATTGATTGATGATTTAAAACTTTTGTGGAAAAGTGATGTGCAATTTTACGATGCGTATAATGAGGAATAATTCAACCTAAGAACAGTTTTATTATGGACGATTAATGATTTTCCAGCATATGGAAACCTTAGTGGATGTGTTGTGAAAGGGTATAAGACATGTCCAATTTTTGGAGATAACACATCTTCAATACGATTAAAATATGGAAAAAAATGGCATACCTTGGGCATCGAAAATTTCTACCACACAATCATCCTTTTCCTCGTCAAAAGAAATCTTTTAATGGTCAGCGAGAATTGAGAAGTATTCTTGAACCTTTGTCTTGGAAAATTGTATTTGAAAAAAACTAAAGATCTTGACTTTCAAACAGGAAAAATAAACAAGAAAAGAAAACACTCTAAAGGAAGCACCAAAGGTTGTTGGAATATGAGGTCTGCTTTTTTCAAGCTCCCTCATTGGAAGCATCTTCATGTTAGACATTGTTTAGATGTGATGCATATCGAGAAAAATGTGTGCATGAATATTTTAGGTACACTTCTTGATATTCCAGGAAAAACTAAGGACGGTTTGAATGTTAGAGGTGATTTAGCTGATTTAAACATTCAACCTGAGCTTATTCCTATTAATGAGGATAAGAAAATATTCATTTCCCCTGCTTGTTATACACTTACTAAGAAAAAAATATTTTCTTTTAAAGACGTTATCAGAAATGAAATTTTCTCGAGGTTACTCTTCTAATGTTAGAAATCTTGTGTCAATAAAAGATTCAAAATTGAATATGGTCTAAAATCTCATAATTGTCATATTCTCTTCCAACAATTTCTCCCTATTGCCATCAGATCTGTGCTTCCAAAACATGTTCGATATGTTATAACTCGTTTGTGTCTTTTTTTCAATTCTATATGTAACAAAGTTATAGATGTTACACAAATAAAGAAGTTGCAAGAAGACATTGTGATTACATTATGTTTACTAGAGAAGTACTTCCCTTCTTCATTCTTCACGATAATGGTCCATCTCACTGTACACCTTGTTAGAGAGGTAAAACTTTATGGGCCCATTTATTTACGATGGATGTATCCATTTGAAAGGTTCATGAAGGTTATAAAAAATGTTGTTAGGAATCAGCATTGTCTAGAAGGTTGTATTGCTAAAAGGTTATATATTAGAAGAAGCTGTTGAATTTTGTTCATAATTTTTATCTGGAGTAGATCCCATTGGACTTAGTTGTCATAAATTAAGAGACAATTCAGAACTTGGTATACCATTATCAAGTGGAGTTACTAACATACCTGAATGAGAGCTTTTACATCAAGCTCATAGATATGTTTTGAAGAATACCATTGATGTGCAACCATATATAGAGTAAGTTCTTGTGTCTGCAATTCATTTTATGATTGAAATTTATGAAATTGAAAGTAAGTACATTTGAACATCTTGTTTTACTTTACAAGGAAACATTTGATCACATTACAACAGCAACATCGAAGTAGACCAAAAACCAGAAATGGATTCAAGATAAACACAACCGAACCTTTATATCTTGGTTACGAGAAAAGGTATAACATGAAATTAGTTATTTAACATTATTCTTTCTCATTTACACTCTAATTGTCTAAGTTGTTGCCACTTAGATTGGAATAGAACTTGCAATGGAAGATATTGAGATTTTAGATAACTTGCGGTGAATTGCTCAGGGCCCTCATCCAGTTGTGACTACTTACAATAGTTATGCTATTAATGGATGCCACTACCACACAAAGTCGCATGATAAAAATAAAAGTATACAGAATAGTGGAGTTAGTTTAGTTGCAAGAACAATGCAAGTATGTAGCTCGAAGGATAAAAATCCTATAATCAGAGAAATGTCCTTTTATGGTGTGATAGAAGAGATTTGGAAACTTAATTATAATACATTCAAGGTTGTCATTTTTAAATGTGATTGGGTTAAAAATAGTAGTGGTATCAAAACTGACGAGTTTGGGTTTGTGTTAGTTAACTTAAGTAGAATAGGGCACAAGAACGATTCTTTCATACTTGCAATACAGGCAAAATAAGTGTTTTTTGTTGAGGATCCAAGTTATAGTCGGTGGTCTATTGTTCTTACTCCACCACAAAGAGATTTCAAGGATCAATACAATAATGATGAACTTGGAGATACAGTTCTAAATTGTCAAGGAATGCCTAAAGCCACGTTAGATATTGAATGTCGACTTGATTTAGATGAGAACACTCCAACATATGTATGAGATGATTGTGAAGGCACATGGATTGCTAATGAATAAATGTTTGGGTGGGTTTTTACTTAGTAATTTTTATGGATATTTTGCATCTTACACTTATCTAACTGAACTTTATTTTTCTTTTTTCAGACTAATTGTTATACAATAGAGTTAGCAACTGATGAGGACTTAGCACTTGGATTGGACGAGTTCAAAGTAGGTTTGGACAACGCAGATGAAATGGAACAAGTTGAAGCACCAAAGAATGAGAAAAGAAAAGCAAGAGGACTAACATTGATGCATGATGTTACAAGAATTAAGAGTACATGGGAGAAAATAATAGTTGACTACAATGAACTTGGAGTACCGATTGGCGAGAATGGGCATAAGCTACAATCTTTTATTGGATCATGTGTGCATCATCATATCCCAATTACACATGCATCGTGGAAGCTAGTGCCAACTAAGTTGAAAGAAAAAATATATAATATGGTTGAGGTATGTAATAATTCTTTCTCACTTTGAAATCATACAAATGTTACACACTTATTGTATATTCTGAGTTGTATGATGTTGTGGCTATCCTGTAGTTATGGTAGCCAATCATGCATATATTGATACGTAGTGCATATAGGTTCTTTTTTCTTATTCATTATTTGGTTTATCTAGGGAGCATTTGTAGTTGATGGTCAAAGTAAGAATTCCATTATGAAAACGGCTGGAGTTGCATTTCGTCAATTCAAGAATTGGTTGACGACATAATATATTATCCCTTTTATGGATGAACCACAACTCTTGATAGATCCACCTTCATTGTATTCTCACATAATTGATACACATATTTGGCAAGAGTTTGTCAAGTCAAGACTGTCACTAGAGTTTCAGGTATTAATCTTTTGTTGTGTAATCAAATGAAACATAATATAAATCACATTTTTTATTTTAATCTTTTCACATAAAATTTGTATAGAAAGTGAGAAGGAAACAACAAGATCGAAGAAAGAAGAGCAAATATAGTCATAATATGTCAAGATGAGACTGTGCGAATAATCTTGCGAAGGATATGGTAATGAAGAATGTTATAGTATTTTACAAATATTTTTAAACTTAACTATGGTTTGTTTAATGATATGCAGAAAAAGGGTTCTTCTGATGAGCAAGATTTTGGACGAGGTACTATGTAGAAAAAAGCTCAAATAAAAAAAATGGAGGATACATGAATGAAGACCCACTCTCCAAGAAAGATGAATCACCTAATGATGCATTAATTCAAGCTTTGGGTATTCGAGAATATGGTGGCCGAGTACGTGGTGTGGGTGGTTTCATTACCCCTACAGTTTATTTTCATAAACTAAAACCAAGAAAGTCAAAAAAGGTGGATTCAACTCAACAAATCATTGATGAAAATGAAATACTCTACAAACACATTCAAGAATTGGAGGAGAAATTTTAAAGCATGCCAACATCCGAGCATGGTAGTTGCTCGAAGAGTAAAGTCCAAAAGAAGGTAAAATATTTGTTTCTAAAGTAATATTAATTGTTTATCAAAGTGACCTTATCATTTAATTGTGCTATGTAAATTTGTATGGTTTTAGGAGAAAGTTTTAGAAAATGAGGAAGTGAAAGAGGAAGAGGAAGTGGAAAAGGAGGTGGAAGTGATAAAGGAGGAGGAAGTGAAAGAGGAGAAGAAAGTAAAAGAGGGTTTACGGTTTAGGCCACCGATATCAAAGAATGAGGTAAATGTGAAGATAGATTGTAAACAAACAATTTTATATATATGAATTCTTAGATTGTTACTTAATTGTGTTATGTAAAAGCTTCAAAGCCGATGATAAAGGAGGTGAAAGTTACTAGTAAACCATCCAATCTACCCATACAATTAAAGTATATACTCAGATATGCTGAAAGGGTAATGATTAGTGGGTTTAGTTTTTTCTTTCAACTACCTCATGAGCTATTTAGTATACCTCGAAAGAGTTACGTCTTGCGAGAAGATGTCATTCATTTTTGCAACATGCAAAAAGTAAAAACTTTACCAGTGGTGGCTTATACCATGTAAGTAAATTAATGTTGCTTGTTTATGATATGTATATTCACATGTTTTAATTAGTAATAAGTTCATATGTGCAAAATTTATTGTAGGTACTTGTACTCACTCATTAATGACTTGAAAAAGGTTTCGAAGTATATTTTCGTAGATCCATCTCTTGTTTCAACGGGTCATAGTACTAGAGAGATTAGAGCTTGAAACCTTTGTAGTAGATTAATGACCTCGAAACAAGATCAATTAGTTATTGCTCCTTATAATCCCAGGTAAGTATAATTTTTATCAATTCAAACTTACATCAATAGCAAAATACTAATTACTTGAACATATGTTTCATTTAGTGGTCATTAGTCCTTAGTAGTCATTAATGCATATGATGATGTGGTGTACCATCTTGATTCGTTGAGAACAAGTTCTCGAGAGAACATCAAATATATAACAAATATGTAAGCTAACTCTGTTTATGTTTCTTTTTTTTTATCGCTAACAAAATTAGTTCATTTTGATTTATACTATACATTGGAAAATGTAGAGCATTGATGATTTTTCAATCTCAAAAGAATTTGAAAAAAACCAGAAAAATATTTTGAAAAGCGGTCAAGGTAAATATATTTATAAATAGCTTACAATTTCATTTAGCACATAATATAATATGCATTATTATTTGGTTTTGTGTTGCAGTGTCCCTATAAGTAGGTACTGTTGAATGTGGATATTATATTATGAGATACATGCGTGAAATCGTGACTAAAGACACAAGTATTATTACTGATTCGGTATGTTTTTAAACTATTTACCTTACATAACGTCATAAATAGTATAATATGACTAATTTTTATTTTTAACAAAGTGTCAACTCGACTTTTTATGTTTTATAGATTGATACGAGAAGTTCATACTCACAGCTTGAATTGGATGAAGTACGAGCAGAGTGGGCCGAATTTTTAGCTTGGTACATATGATAGCCACACCTAGATATGATTTTGTTAATTTTGTAAATGGCTAACGTATGGGAATGCCCATAACTTTTTTTGTGTAAATTTTTTGTTCATAGCCATTATGCTTACATATAAGAAATAGATTTAAGGCATATGGAAATGCCCATAACATTTTTTTGTGTAATTTTTTTGTTCATAGCCATTATGCTTACATATAAGAAACAGATGTAAGGGAATAGACTTTAGTTTTGGTATACCACCATGTTAAGGTTATGTAAGATAACTATAATTGTTGTTGATTTTGGAATAGGCCACTTATAGGAAATTTTAGTTGCCTATAATGGATTCAAATTATGTAATTGTTGATGACATTGCTGAAATTAATGAAATTATTGATGGTTTACTTATTATACTAAATTAAGTCATTTTTTTGTTGTGTAACTACTGGTTGGAGAGTTTATTTCATTGATGGATATGTTTTATTGACGAATATACGTAATGCAAGAAACAGGAAATGAAAAATTTTGTGTATTAAATATATTAATAAATGGTATACATGACGTTAAATACATATCAAGTATACTATCTTATTTGAATCAAATATACAATTTTACTTGACAGTTTTGTAGTGTCAAGTATACTATCTTACTTAACGTTAATATAGTGTCAAGTAAATGTATACTTAACGGTTTTTTAGTGTCAAGTAAATTTATAATTGATGGTTTTATAGTGTCAAGCAAAAGTATACTTGACGGGTTTTTAGTGTCAAGTAAATATATACTTGACGGTTTTTAGTGTCAACTAATGTGACTACACTTGACAGTCGATTACTTGACGCTCTTAAAAACGTCAAGTATACGTTTACTTGACACTGTATTAACATCAAGTAAACCAATTTCTGTAGTAGTGTTAACTACCCACTCACTTATGGACAACATTTTCTCATATGCTCAAACCTAAAAATGCAACAATAACATTAACAAAAGAACAATAAGCACAAAACTATTGACTACTGGAAAAAAACATAATAAGCATATAATTCAATTATTAACATGAAAGCCGAAGGGAAAGCCGCATCTAGGCTATAGGACTCTGAGAACTTCTTATTTGCGGGCTTCTTCTTATGCAAAGCAATTTTTCAATTCAGTGTCCCTTTCAAACTACCTAGGGTTTTAACCTATATCAACTCACTCTAGTCATAGCTGACGAAGTCCTCCAAATTGTCTCCCTCCCCATCATCTCTACCTCCATGAAAAAAAATAGTGACATCTTCACTGCATCCTCGTCACTCTCAAAATTCAAGGTTAGGTACTCTTTGCCTAACTCAGGTTTACTCATATTTGTCCTATCGCCCAAGTATAACCTTCTCAATTTAAGAGCTTTATTTTGTTTAAACTAAACGAGACATCTCGGCCTAAACCTCAACCCCGTGATAATATTGAATTTCTCTGTCCAAAATGAGACCTTCTACTGAGTAATTTAAAACTAATTAGGTCATTTCGCTCATCCTCGACCTCTCTCAATAAGATGTAATGACAAAAAGGTTCGTTAAACACCGACTTAACGTCCAAGAAATGACTGATCATGAGGGTTTAGATATATATCTGCATGCCTAGGTGTTAACTTATTTTTTTTATATTTGAAAGGATCTTTACGAAATGTGAACAACATGTCAAATTAACTAGGAAGAAATCTTTAGTATTAATTTTGCTGACAAGAGGCATCTGCTAAACAGAAAACATGCGTAACAAAAAAAGTGAGTAACCTGACCTATAACTCGAGGCATTTCAACCGAGAATAACATGAATTGTCAATTAAACTCAGACAACATTGCACCAAGATACCACAAGATAGGTTGTTTGTATGCATTCTTTGATATATCTCAAACCAATCTCGAGTGAAATCATCCTCAAGATTACCTCACAAAATGCTTGTGAAATGCAACAAATCTCAAGACTCATTCAATGAATCTCTGGGGAATTTCATCAATTTTGATCAAGATTCTTCATCTGCACGAGCCCAGATTGATGAAATTGTCAAGATTTATCAAAGGATACCACATGCATAACTTAAAATCTAGTTATACATTCTACTACAACAGAAAACCAACTAAATATTTTTCCTCAAATTTCATAAAAAATATTATAACAAAACCTAAAATCCAACCATAAATTATGGAATTGTTCAAAGTAAATGACATTCATAGATTTTAGCTTGAGGATAACTTTTTGAAATTTTGGAGAGCGAAAATTAGACAAATCTCTTTAATTTTGGGAGCAAACAAATTTCAAAAAATAAACTTATTAAGCTAAATTGAACAAGGACCAACTTTTTGACTATATATATATACAAATATAATGTGAACATGTTTGTAAGATACAGAACACATGGCTGTATAGTGAAGAATTAAAGTGGAAGCATGCATATGGGCAATTATGAGATATGCACATAATTTTCCAAACATAGCCTTATAATTAAGACTAAATTTGCATGGGGAGTGTTAAAGTCGTACAAAATTTGTCTCCCCTTCTTAGTCAGCTTCTTTTTCATCTTATTAACATTAATAATATTATTATTAAATAGTTAAAAATGATAAAAATGTTAAAACATTTATAAAATATAGCAAAATTTCAGGATCGATAAAGTATTTTATTAATATTTTGATTCTAATTTTTAATATTGAGGATTCAGATCCCATCCTTCAATCCCACCGACTTACCACCATGTGGTGCTCTCATTAGTCAGAGAAATTTAATCCACATTTTCTCAAACCTAAATAATCTTTTCCAACTACTACTCCATCCTTTTATCTCTCCATATATTTTGCTTCATTTTCACACAATTCTACATTTGTTTCAATTGAAACTATTTTCCGATAATTATAAACTCTCACATTAGTTAAAAATATGGTACGTTCAATTTTTCTCAATCATCTTAATACATCCATATTCATGCATGAACTTAACCTTTAATATAAGAAGTAAATCGATATTTTTATTATATTATAAAAAAACTTATGAAACAAGAAATTAAGTAACAAAATGTTACTAATGTAAGTATAATATAAATAATTAGTCTATTAACTTGTTAAAAAATTATAAAATAGGCCCTCATTATTAATTTGGTTTTAATTTGTTGTCTTTATGTTTTATTTAGAAATATTGATTGAAATTAAATAACAAAAAAATTGTTTTTCATATGAGTTTGTTTTCAAAATAAATTTCGATAGAGCAGAAAAATGAGAGAAGAATATCATTGTTCTATTGGTTGATTGTTTTGCAATCATTCAAAAAGGAGAAATAAGAAACGAATATTTATTATCAAACACAATTTTGTTTTCCATGAAAAAACAAAAAATGAAAAACAAATTTGAAAAACATATTGATCACTTATAATTAGATGCTAAGGTAGAATACATGAAAATGAGTGCAACCGAGAATATTCCTAAAGTATTTTTGAAAAAAAAAATACAAAAAAGGAGGGTCTTGAATTTCACCCCAATTTTTTTTCAATTTTATTACAGGTAAAATTGCCTTTCTTTAAACCCTACAATAATAATGCTAAGAATTCAATTGATGACCAG